>JAHQIW010002671.1:0-174064 GCA_019055375.1 Parelaphostrongylus tenuis
TCTAGTTTTGGGAAATGGTAGCTCTTCGCACCAATTCAGAAGATGCACGACTGGCCGTGAGAGATAATGCCACGCTTATCGAAACTTAGGATCCATTGATTCTCTCTTTCACTTTGAACGAAGCAAGTTCAGCTATGATAGGTTACTTAGAAAGGCCACTTTGGAGATTTATTACTAGCAGTGGCTGAAATACCACTGAACGCTCTAAAACGCTCGTTACTTCATAGTCGCACATATCTATCTATACATTAAAAAGTCTATCATGCTTTAAAAGCGGTGGTGTAGGTGGCATCTAATCTCTTTTGAGGCATTTGGGAAAGAGAACGTAGACGAAACGGGTAGACCATTTCCCGTCCGTATAAGCACCGAGTTGAGAAACTTAAAGTTAAATAAAATACTCCAACGAGCATGCAAAATGAGCGAAATTGCACGGATGAGATTTCCACTGATCACTATTTTCGCACAGGAATTGGAAGCACCTGCACACAAAAGCTTTGAACCGTCTTCTTGATATGCTGGAAGACTTCGAAACCAATCAGCGAAGATGGATGCCTTGTTATTGCGAATTACCTCTACGTGTAATTATGGTGAATATTCTCACGTGGGGCACATACACTTCTACCCATGTAAACTCTTAGCTAACAGCCTCTTTCAAAAAACAGAATAATCATCCATATGTTGAGTGCTTTGAATTCGCCGTTAAATTTGACATAAAAAGAAACTAATTTCGCCTCCAACTTTACGTTTTCCAATTGTACGCAATGCGATTCTCGTGTCGTTTTGATGTGCAATTAACGGAACCCTCAGGCTTGTGTAAATAAGCCTTTATGTAGGCACTATTAATACAATATGCAGCAAGCAACATTGACAAATATGCACATGAGCAGCCGAAGAGGAACATGAATAATTGCTCAAGTAGTACACCAGAATAAGTTACAGACAGTTTTGGTTCAGTACTATAATGCATTCAAGAAACTTGTGATTTCCTTATCTTGGAAAGGAGGTATAGGTGTATCGCTACATATGGCGCTACGATCAGACCTTCCCTATGTATTTTCACAATTCTGAGAAGCTAAGGCACATATTTTGAGCTTCAAATCAGCGTCTGCGATTAATGGCTTAATATTTCAACACCAAAATACTGAGATACACATTGGGTTCCATTTCGCTCCTATAACAACTATCTTGTGATTGCAATAAAATCGTATCTCGCCGCTTGCAATGTAAATTACGAGCAAAATGAAAAGTTAAAACTGTGAAAGCGTGGCAAGTCGGCAACGCTTTCAACACCTGAGTGTATGCTTGATGTGGTGTAGAGAGTAGAACACTATCACATCCAGTGTCACGTCAGTCAGTGCATCGAATATTCACTTCTCGTATGAGCGGACAACATTCGTCCAATACATCGACTTCTTGTTGTTGTAAATCTTCGTCCGAAGAAATTCTCAACAAGCTGTTGCTGGTAATGCAACTAGACGACGCGACGACATTGCAAGATTTCCTTCGATGCCCAATGTACGATGCGACAGGATGAATTTTCCTCTGTAATTTCGTACTTGAGCTGAAGGTATATTGTTTAAAAGTACTGATTAAAGTGCCAATCAATACACAATATCCAGAAGATCAGTCGGAACTTGAAAACATTTATTAAGACTTCTAGATATGTAAACCTCTTCACTCTTACCACACTACATGCATATGTAAACAAATACATATATATATATATATATACATATATATATACATATAAATGTATATTTATTTATGTAGACCAATCAATGTAGAAAATAAAACTGCTAGGAAATAAACAATCGATCAAAGATATAGTATTTTCTAATGGTTACACTTTTGACGTTTCCAGGATCAAAACGCTTCTATGCCAACTCCTGGAAGCTAATTCCAGAACAAAGATGACTGTTTCTTGATGGCAAACTTGTCTGAAAGACGCTTTTCGTAATTGTATAAATCATGAAATTTAAGAAGTTTAGTTGTGCACTTTATGACCTTGCAGGAGTTTTTTATATGCGTGACCTTTAAGGAATATAGATAGAAAACGTATAAAAGCGAAAAATTGGATCGTAAATGACAGCACAACATTGTGAACCAGAACGCTTACCTTCGTTTATTATACTCATATCGACACATGCCACCTGAGAGCCGGTGTGAGCTGAGCGACATAGAAGGTGAGCAGTCTCGCGATCTTCATCTATACCTTCGCCAACAAGCCAACGGCGGATTGGTGGCACGTTTGAATTGCTTGATACATTGATGACGAATTACCAACCACCGATAAAGGAAAATCATTGATCACTCACTAACTATGTGTGGACTTCCCCACCAATCTAAGCGGCTTTGACGTTCAAGTCTTTTCCGCTGAGCGTCTGGATGGCACCAGATCATATAATCATTGTGACTGAAGACATTATGTCATGATGTCAGCGGATGAAGCTTGTAACTAATGAACTTTTTGCATTACTAAGCATGAATTACTATTATTTTTGCTATTCTCTGAAAAGACGAATTTGCATGGCCGTGACCGCCAGCCTTGGGCAACGGCGATGGCACACTAGCATAGTTGAAATTACAGTCAGACGAAGTGTAAAAATGAAAAAGGCAAGAAAAAAAAAGAAATCTTGAAGAAACAGAAAAAACATGGAGTTGGAAAAGGAAAAATTTAGGAAGAAAATAAGCTGTAAAGCAATCATGCTGTCACTAACTACACTACACCATAGTTTCAACATAATCCAAAGTCCGAATAGTTTTTGAGGTCTGAAAAGACGTGCCCATCTCCTTCTGAGAGCTGCTCAGCTTGAGATCAGTAAGCAAATTGGAATACCACGTGTTTAGAAAAGGCCTTCTTAGTACGCTGTAACAACCAAAAGAATACTGGGTTTCGCGAATTCGGTATCTGAAAAAACGCAGTGGCTTAGTGGCAGTGTTGCCCTGCTCGGAACTCAACATTCTTTTTCCTGTTATAATGCACTAAAGAGCTATGTTCAAAAAGGAGTGTATTATTGAAATTGTCGAGATTAAAGCTATCGAATGGTTACTAAATGTCTAGAGGAAAAACTTTGTTAAGGAGAAGTGCTTGAATGAGAAGCATGATTTTAATCTTGGTAGTACAAAAGTAACAATAAAGCCCTTTTGAGAAAAATCTACATCATTGAAACATTGAAATTTGCGCTACTAGATATCCTTTAAAACTTGGAAATCAAGAAGCGCGCTCTTCTCAAAGAATCGAAAAAAAGGTGCGGATGTTGGAAATGATCCAAATTTGCGAAACTCACTCTTCTTTTAGATATTACAACGCACTAAGAAGTTTTTCCAAAAAAACAAATGCGCTGCCGGAGTTGTTGTGATTCAAGCTAACGAATGATTACTTAAGTATATAGGAAAAGCTCTCCTTAGCGAGAATTGTATAAGTAAGAAACATAATCTTATTTTTGCTATTGCAGAGCAACAATGAAGCTATTTTGAAATTAACGTGCATTTTAATTTTTTTCTAGATACAAGTTAGTGAATGATTACTAATCTTAGAAGAAATCAAAAAAAAAATTGTTACTTCCGAGGGTTAAAACTGGAAACGGGAAATGGAAATCATTTAGAAACAGAATTAGCTTTATACGTATATGACCTTCAGACTTATATAAAATATCGGTAAAGAGCAAAAGAGACCTGTCAGATTTATTTGCTCCATCACTCCAAACGGGCGGCGTCGTTTGGAATGAAATGGTAGAGTTCTCAGGCATATGGCAGAGTCGGAAAGATGGTGTAAATCCTTTATGCCACAGAATGTGCCATGAATGTAATTCATCGTCAAGGGTTGAAATAATAAGAATTCTTCTTTTAGATAAGAAATGATAAGATAATTAAAACTCGATCGTAATCAAAAACAACAAGACGTATTAAAAAAGTAGAAATTATTAATCGCATAGTTCTCAAGACCGACTTTCTATTAACCTCGGCATGCTTCGATACAATTTCTTATATTCTTCTTTGAGCCAAACACGAGATGTTACAATAAACTTTATTTGATAGCTGACGTTTCAACAGTTCGCCTTCTTCAGAGCCTGGAAAGGTCAAATTGTCCACAACGCAATAAGCCAAACACCTCCAACACTCCCTTAGAAAAAACCACTCGACCTAGATTTCAATCGCATCAAGCACAAAATCATCCGAACATACTCACCGCTTTTTATATGTGTTCCACCGAATGATTCAAGTGGAGACCACCGGAAGGAGATTACATAGGCTCGTAATGCACCTAACGCGGGTTCAGCTCTCGTCTAAGATCGAATTTTTGCTCACCACTCACTTCACTTAGGTGCACTTGAACCGACAGAACACTGCCGAAAAGCATTCAAACGTAGGAAACCCCGAAAATAGTTTGAAAACCGACTTTACTTTAGCTTCACCATCACCCATCAACGCTACAATTCCGTTATCGTGACCCGTTTTTTAACCCTTGGGGACACGCCTACTCCTTTTCCGCAGGCTATCAGTAGCCAGGCGATGGCTTAAATCTCAGTGATTTTAAAAGTTTACCCTCGGTCTGAAAAGACCTCACCAGTGCGCTGTAGAAGGGAAAATAGATTACGTTTCTCCTTCGTCGCGCATTATCATCCATTCTCGCTCGCATCGCGCTGTATGCAGCGATCTCAAAGTTGCCTCAAGAGTTTCGTTAGTTATTAAGAATTCTTTTCTCCTTCGTAGTAGTTTTATGCTTTTCCTCATTAGAATCATGGAATAAACTTTGTTCCACAATACTATAAGCTTAGACTTTTGTTTTCATCCTATATTGCCAAGTAAACCCACTATGAAGTCGAAGCAACGGGTTTAGCCACTCCGAGTGCTAGACGAGGGACTGAACCCGCATTTTACCTATCCAAAGGCGTCTGCTCTAACCCGTTGCACTGCCGACGTCTGTTTTGCCACCACTTTTGATGCGCTGCAACGCATCTATCTGCCAGTAACCAATCGTCAACGGATTGGTCTAAGTAGTCGCTATCGACATTGAACCTAGTAACGCTGACAAATACTGGGTATTTGATGATCAAACAGAATCCTTTTTATTTAACCGCTCTTAGTGGTGGTATGATGCACTATCAATACCTTCTCAAAAACTAAACTCAGCTTCAGAGTCATCAAAATCGCCAAGCAAAAAATGCGCATCGCGTGTGAAACGTAATCTTAATTTTGATCTAACGACGCTTTAACAAGGCTTTTCAAGGACAGAAATTCTTCTTGAGATCATCGTATTCCAAGCTACTGAATTACTATTAAAAGTCTGAGGAAACAGTGAAAAAGGCCTTCTTATCAAATGGTTAAAAATGAGTCCCAATAACGTACCCAATCAATCATATATCCTTTGTTTATTAAGCGCATAGCACGAATCTGGTAAAAGATTAATCGGCTAACGTTTCTACGTCTTCGTCATTTCGAGAGGCGATGGTTCGAGTCGATTCTCATAGTCATCGCTTGTGAAGTAGACGAAGACGTCATAACGTTCGCTGAATAGATTTTGCTCGAAATTTCCAGTATCTTTACTGCATTTTTTGCACTGTTATGATGTTTCGAATGAACCAAAGAGAAGTGAGTGGTTAGCAAAAACACAGCCTCAGGCGGGAATCGAGCTCGCGTTTCATTCTAACCGTGAACGCGTGCTCTACCACTACACCACCGAGGCACAATAAATTCATTTTACCAACTTCGCGCTATGCGCTAAATACAATGAAGGCACCATGGAGTAAGCCTCGACGAATTAAGCTGATCTATTTCTATATGATTCGATTATATGGCACTGTGTGGTTTTAAGATTCTGAAGGTCATCCTGAAGCGAACCCATGACTATCCTGAAAGCTCTTTGTAGTGTGGTTTTGATATTATCGACAAAGATTGGCTCCTCGAAAATAATGTCTATTTCAAAGTCTTTGTTTGTTTATAACAATCGTTTCACTAAGGATAAATGTTGTCGTCAATGTGGATACCAATTCATCATCGTTTGTCGAAGCTGTCGAGAAAAAATCAGGTTCGCTAAATTTGTTTCAGACACTTTTTACTTCATAATCTCTTGACTATTAGGTCGTTCCATAAGTTTTGTCACTAGACCAATTACTCAGCACATTATATAACCAAAAGTATTTAAGATTGCGTGACTTTGGTAGGTTTAATTTCACCTTGTCTTGCGAATATTTTGGCATATAACTTGCCTACACCTACTTTGGAATGCAACTATCGTGGGAAGAAATCCGCTTACTACTCATTCACGAATGGCGCGTAGGGGATAACGCTAGTGAAGCGACGCGGAAGATTAATCGAGCTAGGAGCGATGACACGGCCGCAAAAAGGACAGCCAGGAAGTGCTCACGAAGTTCAAAGCTAGAAAGATCAGTCTAGAGAATCAGTCGCGCTCGGGCCGTCCACAAGAAGCTTCATCTAATCTCGCGCGACGACAGCTCCATATTTAAGCAAATATAGGCAAGTCGTATGCCAAAATTTTCGCAAGGAAGTTCACAAGCGAACGATGCCAAAATCGTCCATTCCTGATTACTCCTTTCAGTAAATTAGGTGTTTATTGCTCTGGTGCCAAAACTTATGGGACTAACTAATGAAACACTACTGTTTAGGCCATACGATCGATTTTGCCCGTCATGTGGAGCTCACCGTCTAGTTATTTTTGACCAGATCAAGCGCTGTGAGTTTGATGTGAATGTTTGTGTGCCCTAGAACCTTTGTTCTCCAGTGGTTCTTTAAAGTGATAAAACGAGTACGATTTGAACGAGGATGTTTAGATCTTCATGTCCACTCTTCACAAGCCGCCTTAGTATTGGCAGTCATATTAGGAACAGCTTGGTTGGCGCTTCGTTACGTTTTACATAATAAATTAAGATAAACTTTAATACCCGGTGTTTGCAGCAGCAGTGTCCTTTTTCACATCAATATAACAATCATTCATATTTATCAAAGTGTTTGAAGTAAGCTAATTCATCGAGATCTTCAAAATAAAGTCTCCACACAGCGATATATAACAAATCTAATCTCAGACGAAAAACTATTTACATGTCAGATCGTAGAACATATTTCAAAGGACAACAGTGAACAACTCCGTAAGGAATGTGTACATATACATTTCGAAAAAAATGCAAGAATCCATTATCTGCGAGAAAAAGCTCATATCAATCATCGTATGTACATAATTGAACGGAATCAATGCACCAGTTAAGAGGCACTTATACATTTCAAACACTCGATTACCGTTATCTGGACGAACTTTACGGAGGTGCTTCAGATGGGTCGAAAAACTGACTCGCTTAAGAATAAAGTTGACGTAAAATAGTCTTGCAACTTGGTTGGTCTTTCACCAGTTTCACCACAACTCGGAAAGTGGATACGGCTCGGTTCAGCAACCAAGCCGGATTATACCGTTCGCTCACAGCTAGCTAAAAACAAATACTTTTTTCATCGAAAAAGCATTGAATCTTCAAGTTTAAGAAAATTTAACTAGTCGGAAAAAACTAAGGATAATTTGTGATTAGAGTTCAAAATAAAAACTGATCTCTCTTGCAAATGACATCCTGTTGATCTAACCAATTATGCAGTTTCAAGCAAACAAAGAGACGGAATCAAGTGCTAGTTCGCAAAGTCCGGATCCACAAAATAAACTGTGGAGATGGGTTGTATGAAATAAAAAAGACACAAATATCACGACCGTTCTCACTACTTGATACCCTCACAGCTCAGAAAACACAGAGCTTTTACTTAGCAATAGTTGTAATAACCTATTTTTATATTAATGCCACTTCAACTAAAAGATGCATATGCGTATAAATAGATGCAAATAGTCACTATGAGACGTTCTAAGATAAGCATTTACTAATTACTCCAGCCCTGGATATATACGGTAGTAAACTAGCATGACTTCAGAAACTAGTTCTCAACCCTATATTGTACTTAGTCCTACATGCGAAAATACACAAATGATAGTCAAACAAACTCACTCTTATGAAACCTATAAAAGGTGAATTGAACTCGGTAACATCAAAGCGTAATCTCGGTGGCATCTCTAGCAGCAATCGTTCGAGTGCCTGAAGTAGATATGTAACCTGTAATTTGATAAACTTGGGCTCTTAACTCGACTAGACTCGAATAAACAATAATTTTGAGGCTGTGTCATTGTCCATATATGGGATGTTGAAGCAACTAACGTACATTATCACGATTCGTATGCAGGATGGCCTCGAATGGACACATATTGTTCTGCATTGCTTGTGCTAACTGCTAATAAATAGCCTCCTACAGTGACTTGAATCGAATCAAATCAAATGGAAACTCAATACAGCACTCACGGTTAAGCCTGCACATTCAAACAGGGCTAACCCACGAAATGTACTCCAAAACAGCTCATGAACTAGCCATATACTTAAAACCTAGGATATCAAATGTGAGAAAGGGGTTACCTTCACGAAACAAAGCCCAGCAGGCAACTTTGGCATGGCGCACAAAAGATGGCTATGAGCACCCGGTCGACTTAATGATTCATGAGAGACTTGGAAATTACTGTTTGCGAACAGATTAGTTCAAAAAGCCTATTTGAAACTGTTTCTGTGAGTATTTAAACTCTATGATTCAAACAAATGAACAGTAGGTGAGCAAACAATGAGTCCACAAGAAATTTCATGTGGACAAGATCATTAGTGCAATACAATGTGGACCAAAATTGACCCCTTCGGTACCGCCTTGACATTTTGCGCGCCAGCGTGAGCGATCGACTTGCAGATTTGGTGCATTTATATCACACTGTCGTAGGATTCTAATAAGATTCAGACCTTTATCGTCACTAAAGGGGATTTTATAGCCTCTCGAAGATAGAATTTAACTGAAGCTTGGATAAGGCTGGCAGTAAAAATAACGTCAATGCTTCCTCTAGAATTTCTAAACACTCCACACGGTACCCAACGTTTCAAATGAGGAAAGACTAATACCTGTTCTCGGAAAAGCTGCTGGTGTGCTAATTGCATAGCCCCCACATTGGCCATTCCTAATGTTCCACCGACCATGCTGCGTTGAAACCGCCGAGCGACCGTAGGCGCTCATGTTCTGAAAAATTAGACTATTACAGATAATGTAAAAATAACGTCGATGCTTCCTCTAGAATTTCTAAACACTCCACACGGTACCCAACGTTTCAAATGAAGGAAGACTAATACCTGTTCTCGGAAAGGCTGCTGGTGTGCTAATTGCATAGCCGCCACATTTTCCATTCCTAATGTTCCACCGACCATTGCTGCGTTGAAACCGGCCGAGCGACCGTAGGCGCTCATGTTCTGAAAAATTAGACTATTACAGATAATGTAAAAATAACGTCGATGCTTCCTCTAGAATTTCTAAACACTCCACACGGTACCCAACGTTTCAAATGAGGAAAGACTAATACCTGTTCTCGGAAAGGCTGCTGGTGTGCTAATTGCATAGCCCCCACATTTTCCATTCCTAATGTTCCACCGACCATTGCTGCGTTGAAACCGGCCGAGCGACCGTAGGCGCTCATGTTCTGAAAAATTAGACTATTACAGATAATGTAAAAATAACGTCGATGCTTCCTCTAGAATTTCTAAACACTCCACACGGTACCCAACGTTTCAAATGAGGAAAGACTAATACCTGTTCTCGGAAAGGCTGCTGGTGTGCTAATTGCATAGCCGCCACATTTTCCATTCCTAATGTTCCACCGACCATTGCTGCGTTGAAACCGGCCGAGCGACCGTAGGCGCTCATGTTCTGAAAAATTAGACTATTACAGATAATGTAAAAATAACGTCGATGCTTCCTCTAGAATTTCTAAACACTCCACACGGTACCCAACGTTTCAAATGAGGAAAGACTAATACCTGTTCTCGGAAAGGCTGCTGGTGTGCTAATTGCATAGCCCCCACATTTTCCATTCCTAATGTTCCACCGACCATTGCTGCGTTGAAACCGGCCGAGCGACCGTAGGCGCTCATGTTCTGAAAAATTAGACTATTACAGATAATGTAAAAATAACGTCGATGCTTCCTCTAGAATTTCTAAACACTCCACACGGTACCCAACGTTTCAAATGAGGAAAGACTAATACCTGTTCTCGGAAAGGCTGCTGGTGTGCTAATTGCATAGCCCCCACATTTTCCATTCCTAATGTTCCACCGACCATTGCTGCGTTGAAACCGGCCGAGCGACCGTAGGCGCTCATGTTCTGAAAAATTAGACTATTACAGATAATGTAAAAATAACGTCGATGCTTCCTCTAGAATTTCTAAACACTCCACACGGTACCCAACGTTTCAAATGAGGAAAGACTAATACCTGTTCTCGGAAAGGCTGCTGGTGTGCTAATTGCATAGCCCCCACATTTTCCATTCCTAATGTTCCACCGACCATTGCTGCGTTGAAACCGGCCGAGCGACCGTAGGCGCTCATGTTCTGAAAAATTAGACTATTACAGATAATGTAAAAATAACGTCGATGCTTCCTCTAGAATTTCTAAACACTCCACACGGTACCCAACGTTTCAAATGAGGAAAGACTAATACCTGTTCTCGGAAAGGCTGCTGGTGTGCTAATTGCATAGCCCCCACATTTTCCATTCCTAATGTTCCACCAACCATTGCTGCGTTGAAACCGGCCGAGCGACCGTAGGCGCTCATGTTCTGAAAAATTAGACTATTACAGATAATGTAAATGCAACGTTAAAGTCAAATCTGCGGATACAGAAGAAAAGAACTATGCTGCCGTGGTGATTTTCTTTCAGTGACATAGACTGACTGAAATATTAACTTTCACGGTTCCAACCTTGTCACTTTCGTATTCATTCCACGCTTCTTTCAATTCCTCTTCTGACAGTTTTTTCTTCTTCTAAGTGTGCAAACAATGTATCATGTTGAAAATAGTCGACTACCGCGTCTTTCTTCGACAGTAAAATTTCAGCGAGCAGACGATCCTTAACAAAACACATTCAACTTGGATTTAACCCAGATAGTAAGATCTAACATCGCTTGCACCTTCGGTGGGGCGAAACTGGGACGTTTATTAGCATCGTTTGGATTTAACTCGCTCGGATTGAACCTAGAAAACATACGTATGACCACACTCCGTGTTAAACTAATAAATAAGGCAAAAAACCCACCTATAGAGCTCTTTGAGATCTTGACCATAATAGTGCCGTTGGATTTGAGCTTTGTCGACAACACGCATGGAAGTCGACTCTTTTGTTACCTGACGTTTATATATCCGTTCTTCCATAGTTCCCTGAATATTGTTTTATACGAATAAAAAGGGATGAAACTCCAGCCTCTGATAAATCCATAAGGTGTTCGCCATGCAATGGCTTCATTCAGCATCGTTTGAGGTGATCTAATGCATATCTGGCCTCTATAATCCCTCAAAGTAGCCACCGAGATATAAAGCCAGTGTTGCTATCCTACCAGATAAATTCAGGGTGCTTATATGCTAGACGGCGACAAATTGAAAACCGATCTCATTCGCTGGACCGGAACTTCTCATAGGAGTGTTAGTAATCATTCGAATCAGTGGCTACAGCTCCACGTGGTAGGTTTTTCTAAACACTCTTATATAACGCTGTAGCGTTCAGAATAGAATTACGTCTCACACTCGCCGTTTGTCTTCATTTTTAACACGAGTCTTATTCGCTGGAAGCACGAAAGGCATATCACCGCGTAGAGAATTTTACGCAGTATCTGATTCAATCGTTTGTCTGAAGTCTCTTTCAAAGCGGAAAAAATTCTTAGTAGAAGTTGCATACCCCAACGGCCCGGGCACCGATCAACTGGCCCTCTTGCAGCCTCGTGGACTGACCGGTAAACAGGTTAGTCAAAAATGTGGAACTCGATCGATTTTCTTGCTGAACGGTATTTCCAACAAATAAGCACAATGTTAGAATAAACTTACCAAATTGAACAAATTTTGATAGTTTAAAGAAAGAGCATTGTACAAAGAGTTGTGGAGCACAGATCTTTTCTTTCTCCTACAGTGCTACTAAAAGAGCTTTTCTAAAAAGCAAACACATTTTTGAATTCCTCGAGACTTGCGCGATTCAATAGGTATTAGCACTCTAGAGAAGAAGTTTGTCCAGCAAAATATAAGTGAGATAAGAAAAAAATACGTGGCCTGGTGAAACTAGATTTTATTTTGGATTTTAAAACGTAAAAAAAATGGTGCTTCGAAAAACCAACGATGTGGGGCTCAGCCAGAGACTAATGCTTTCGAATGCTTACTAGCATTCCTATGAAATGTTCCTGTACAACGAATGAGATTGGTTTTTATTTGCCGACGCCTACATGTGAGTACCAAATCTGTTTCCAATTCACCGTCCCCAGAATGATGGAAGATTTTGTGAACAGTGAGCGCGGGATCGAAAAATCGTTCATGTGTGCGTCGCAGAGCACATCTGAGCAATGCGGTACACGCGCTCATACCTTATTAAGATCATGAGGTATGGAAGAAACTTGGAATAACTGGACAAAATCATACCCACCTGTGCAATAAATCGATAAATGTACACTGGTTTTGTTTGTCCAAATCGATAAACACGAAAAAGTGACTGGGTATCATGTGACGGATTCCAGCATGCGTCGAATATTACCACACGATTAGCGGCGACCATGTTGGTGCCAAGAGAACCCGCACGAGTAGAAATCAACATTAGCCTTAAGCAAACGGGTGTGTTCAGATAGAAATGTTACAGCTTGGATCATTTATACCCATGTCTCACCGAGCACGTAAATTAAAAGGATTGTTGAACTTCATCTGAATCTTGTCCCTTTTTCCCGATGGCACTGACCCATCAATCACCATGTAGTCTCGTCCTTTCTTCCAACCCCATTTCTACAAGAAATAAAAGGGTACAAATTGTTACTGAGAGGATAGTACTTTGAATTCTATAGACAATATAGGACACTTATACCTCTCCGACTGCTTTCACTGCCTCATGACCGTCGGCAAACCATTCTTTCGTCTCATCCAGATATTCTAACGTCCTCTTTATTAAATTCAGTGATTCTAAGGATTGGGAGAAGACCAGTCTGAAATAGAACAATAGCTGCAACCGAGGAAATGTGATACAGATCGAAAGACTGTACTACGCACAACTTATCGCCAATTTCTTCACATTTCTTGATGACATCGATGAGAAGCACCAATTTATTGCTAAGTCTGTAGTCATTTTGATCATTAGGTGACACAAGTCCCGACTGCGCATACCTGAACAGCTGAACGCCATGACAGGAATGCTGATAATTCTCATCCAGTGAACAGATTACTATCCTCGATTCCTGGGGACGTGTATTATACAAAATAATATTTTTACAGACTATAAATATCCAGTAACCGCTAGTTTAACTGGGCTCACCACCATTAAGTGCCTATCAGAATAAACCGCTGACGGTTGCTGACAGAATCAATCCTACTGTCGCAAAGTTTGAACTGAACAGGAGACCCAGTATGCGCTGGTTAGCACACACGATCCGATATGGGTGAAGCGCGGGCTCATCTCTCGCTCGAGGTTCAAAGGTTTACTTATCACTCAACATTGATGAATAGTTGTAACATCATATCACTATGAAAAAGCGGTTAATTAAAGATATCTTGTCGTTTACTTCACATTTTACGTTCGAATCAGTGCTCTCATTCATCAAGCAAAACTCTTTGTTCAAATTTCTGGCATTTTCACTGCTTCTTTCGCAGTGCTATGATCGTAATAAAACTACCTTTTCTATATGTTTATCAGTTTCTCGCGCACTAGATTCTACGATTTCAAGAAGTCAGCATTTTCGGTGTTTTCCAAAAGCTATTCGACTTTTGAATACTATGTACACCAGGAGCGCGTTTAGTGCAGTAGTCAGAGATGCGCTGGACACACATATGGTCGATGATTGGATCCCGCGTTTCGGCTCACCGAGCCTTTCGTAACCCTGGGGCAGGCGAACTGATACCAGACCTGTCTGAAGGGATAGCAGCACTGAGATAACCATCGACAGACCACCGCGAGTCATTGTGGAGGGCTAATATGCATTCAAAAGGTATGAAACGATACCGGATGAAGTCTAGTGCATGGTGCACTCCTCAATTGATTAACGGCGAGAGCTGTATTTCATATGTTCCAACAGACTTGCGAATAAATAGCCAACATTACTACCATCCACTATACTCAGGTAGTGTCTCGACATCACCACCATCCCACTCTGGTTCTTCTCCTTCAAGTCTGCGCGACTTTCTTATCTATTTCTTGTCAACGCCAACAGATGTGCTTTCGTCTTCAGAGGAACTAAAGTTTCAATACATAGATGTGTGATCCGCATCAATAAGCTCTCAGTTACCGTAATCACAAAACTAAATTTGAATACAAAGAATGTATTCTCAAAACGCACGAGAAAGAGAAGTAATAGAGAGGAGAATAGACTAAATAAAAGAAGAGAAAGTATAAGTATCGAATCTCTGACCAATTTCACTTACAGCAACATGACATCACTATAACTGGCTTCTGCATTTGACTTCCGGCCTTTTTTCTTGCCTGATGACTTTATCAATTTCTCTTCGTCGTCTTCTTCATATTCCGATTCGAAACTACTATCCGAACCATCAACGAGATAATCTTCATCTTCCATCATCTCGTCATGAAGAAGACGCTAGAAGAACTTATTAATAAGAAGTTATTCACCGCAATAAGAAATTTCCTACCTCTCTTTCTTGCTTTTGTTGGTGAAGAATCAGCAGATAAGGATGTGTCCACACGCGAAATAATACATGATAGTCCGCCAAAAGTCGTTTCGATAACCGAGTATCGTCAATGGCTACATTGTTCAAGAAGGCCCTAAATAAACAATAATATGTGAAAATTACATGCAAGCAGTAGCCTATGCTCAAATACATTTGGCTTTATGTTCCTGAAATCTTAAGCTTCTCGACAAACCTATATAAACCACATTGGCGAGGTGTTAGTCTGACGTTAATTACATACTCTTGTTTAGGCGGAATCGCATCCACTAGAACCCTATAGTCCTTACGCTGAAAAGTACGTCAGGATAAAGAAAAGATACTTCAACGAAAAGGAGACCAAAACGCTTACATCAACGCATTTTTTGAGATGCTTGAACAGTACATGACAACGTCGCTTCATTAAACGAACTTCAAGTGGTGTAGCATCTTTGAGACGACCCCTGAAGAATTTCACTTCACGAAAATAATTGCGCATTGAGATATAAAATCTGCTAACCTGTTAATTATATTTGCAAAACGATTGGCGAATTCAATCTTCGTGCCAAGTAAACCTGGTTTGACAAAGCTCACCATACAGTGATCTGAAATTCGCTTTTAGACAAATGTCAAAACAATGCCTACGGTTATACTATAGTGTAAGATCCTCACATCAGTGAAGAAAATGACTAGAACAGAAAATTTTATCACACGAGCTATAATTTATGAAAACATCAAATTCACTGACACTCCATTAAATTATTCTGAAGAGGCGTTCCTGTAAGGCAAATTCGTCGCTTTGTTCGGATTTTCACCATTGTTTTAGTTAAAGCCGACTCGTCATTCTTCAGTTTATGTGCTTCATCACAAATAACTATGTCCGGCCCTACAAAATATGTATGTATATACATGTGCATGTGTACCTAACCTGCATATCCAACAAATATATATATATATATATATATATATGTATACATGTGCATATATATGTGCCCATACGCGTATGTCAACATATGTATGTATATACATGCACATATGTAGATATATGCACACACATACGTGCATGTGTATATGCATACGAACAAGTATATACGTATGCATATATATATATATATATGTATAAATGTACATATATTTACGTACACATATATTAGCATATGGAATTCTTTTTTATTAACCGTTTTCAGCGATGGTATGATGTTTCAATTTACCCAGTGATGTAGAATGATGCGCAAAGGACCCACATTCATATGGTTAGATAAAAAAGAATTCTGTTTGATCTTAAATTTTTTCAATTCCTGTCAGCGCGACTGGGTTAAATGTCGATACCGACTACCCACGCCAGACCGCGGAAGGTTGGTCGCTAACAGATTAATGCACTGTAGCGGGCAAAACATGCGCCGGTAGTGCAACGAGTTAGACTAGGCGCCCCCGGATAAGGTGAAATGTGGATTCGAGTCTCATCTGATGCAAAAGTTCTGCACAACACCTTACATACATGCATATACATGAAATAATGTAGGTATCATATCAAAATTGAATGACAACAATTTCATACCAGGATCCTGTAGATACTCTCTAAACTGTTGCTGTAACTTCAACAACCGCTTGTTCTTTTTTGAAGTTCTCTTCTGTGGCGCTTTTTTCTTCGTGTCATCGTCATCGTGCGTTAGTATACGAAACATGTCGTACCCTATTATCATCACTGAAGGAACTGGAAATGCAAAGATAGAATTATATCAACAAGCGAAAAAAAAAGAGCAAGATTTTACTAAAACGAATTCATAGTGAAAAAAGATTCTAGACTAACCGTCACAATTATACCAATTCTCAAGAACTGCATGCCGATCATTGTATGTCTTGAACGAATCCAATTCTATGACCTTAAATGGCAACCGGGAATATAGATTTTTCATGACACTTGGAAAACGAATCATCCACATACATCAATTACGGCCAGGTCCGGATCATTATCATCGAGCCACTTCTGGAACTCCTTACACCAGTTTAAGATCACATTCTTAGGAACCACTATGAGCACTCTCTTTGCAAATGACTTAGTTTTTGGGTGGGTCATTACCGTGTGGAGAAATGTAATGACCTAAAAAGATAAAATACAGATAAAGTGAAAATAAATAAAACAAAATAGTGGAACATAAGAGAACGTATAACAGGCAGATCACTTATACATACCTGTAAAGTCTTCCCTAGTCCCATACAGTGCGCTAAGATACCTCCTCCTCCCTGTTCGCCTAATCTGTCGATGGACTCGAACACACAATCGTACATAAATTGAATCCCTTCAGCTTGATGAGGCTTGAGGACACGAACCTATACAATGTATGAAAACTATGCCGATTCTTTGCCTAGATCGTAGTAGATCGGCGAAAAATTCAAGAATGAGAACTAACAAGAGAGGAATGAACAGAGACTGGGACTGGTGGATCTCCATTTTTGTCCGGATCGACAACTACAGACTAAAAGATATCAATTGAGTTAATAAACTGGAAAAATAATGAAACATTGTGCACAACAGCAGAATGGACAACCTTCTGAGAATTTTACCATCAACATTTGGAATTAGAAAACAGACTATTGATGACAGGGGCCTGATTTCGAGCACGTCTCTCACTTGTACGAGAAAAAGTTCACGAGCTGAACAATAACATACCTTAAGTTTCTGCACAGAACTAGTACCGCTCACGAGTGCCGGAGCAATGTCCACACCTTCCACAAATTCAATACCATTGAATTCCTTTTGTTTTTGCTCTAGACGTTTTCGACGTTCCTCAAAAAAGAAAGCGTTTGTATAAATAGTAACGAATAATCAAAATCAAGCTAATCAAAAACCTTCTCAGCTTTTTCCGCCTCCAATGTTTCCTGCTGCAGCTCATCTTTACTCATTATTCTTTTAGGTGCACAGCTCACCCTACTACTTTTTTCATTCACTGAATCGTCTTCGTCAGATTCATCCTTTTTGACCTATACAAAGAGATATTATCACCATCCACACATACTAGGCACTGCAAATAAACATAAAAAAAACATCATGTGCCTTCTTCTTAGGCTTTGATTTCCGGAAGTCCACTTCTTCTTCTTCTTCTTCTTCTTCATCATCATCAGTCATACCTTTCCCAGTTTCATCCGAACCCGATGTAGCCTCATAACTGGCATCGGAGTCAGAAGCCTCCAGTAGTCGTCGCCTGATATGTTAGGGATGTGGAACTGATACTAATACAGAAACAACATCAAGTCACCTCTTCCGCTTCGCTATATTTGAAGTTGGTAGAGTCCCTTCGTCATATTGTGAAGAAATATCACTATCACTAGAAGACGAGCGCAGAAGCTTCTGGGCCGAAGATACAAGATTGGAAAGCTTCTTCTGAAAATCCTCCTCATAGATAAAATTAAAATTCAATGAACTCATAAAGCATCTGTGAAAAAGAGTCGTTTCCCATGAATGGAAATGATCACCTCCTTCCTAGATAGCTTTCGACGTTTGACAATGTTTACTTTGTCATTGGACGAATACTCACCGGAGCCAGAATTGCCATGTAACTTAGAACTTCGGATGCTGCTCCTCCAAGACAAACCCTTTACTAGCTTGGCGCCAATTTACCCACCACGGACTGATGGATAGCTAGGCGAGCCACGAGCGCGAGGTCGAACCATCAATTTGTGAGCGACGCAGAACACCTCTAACAACTGCGCCACATGCGCTCCTGTGCATGTATTTGTACATGTAACACCTTTTTTATTCGGCTCTTTACCACATACCACGTTAAAACACGCATATATTATCTTTGACAACGTTTTTAACCATTTTTTCGAGGTTCCGTTACTAATTAAATCGTGGCAACAGTTCGGCAGCCTCGCGTGTTTCGGTGGTTTCACTATCATCAATGCCGCTTTCTCGGCCACTCACCTCCCATCAGTCGATTAAAGAAGGTCATATACATTATAAGACATCGACCACAGGTCACGGTCACTGATAATTTCACTCGACAACAGTTTACCGTCCTCCGACACTAAATCCCTATGAAAGGGGGTGAGTGGCCGAGAAAACGGCACTGATCATGGCGAAACCGCCAAAACACTGTCGTGTCTGTCGAACTGTTGCCACGGATGGAATAGTAACCAGACCTCAAAAACACGGCTAAAAACATTCTTGAAAACTTTACATAGTATATAAACGTATACATAAGCATGTGTTTGCATAATGAATATGTACCATAGCACTAACCTGATTCGTGACCTTTTTCCTCTTTCTTAAAGGCTTTCCCGATCGTAAGCGTCTTTCTTCTCGTATGAGTTCCTGCATCTCAAAATCTTCATCACTGACGAGATCGATAGTATCGGCACTAGAGAAAACGATGTCAACGACGAAATGCCTTACGAAATGTTATGAACTATCAAATTCGCCAAGTATTTTATACTTACCCGGATTTGTCATTATCAATTCCATCCTGTCCATCATGAATAGACGTCATATTCGGCTTGACCCCAGGCAGATCTTCTGAACTCGTCAGATTTTCGCTATAATAGTTAGATATGATGATCTTTTGGAAAGACCTTACCTATACTTGAGCACTCTGTGGCTGCTTCATAAACACTGGACTCTTGACAATGTACGGGCTAGAAAAAAACGGTTGCAAACAATCCTAATCTCATTCTCAAATCATCTCAAATCAATCTCATGAGAATATAAAAATACCGCTCCATGGAGAGAGCCTCTATTGGAAAGTGATAGCAGACCAGGAGCACCGATAGTGCAATGACTGGCATACGCCCCCGAAAGGGTGTGGCGCGAGCTCAGCTCCTGGTCTAGGCTCAAATTTTGCTTGTCACTCAACATTATTGGATATAAATAGTTTCTATTCAATCATAGTAGAGCCACCAAAATGTCAGCTATACAATACTTTATACTCCATTACATTTGTTTCGCATACTTCCTCGTCCCATACGTCCTCGTTTAGTGATCATTCAATAGCATAAGAAACGACGATTCTGAGACTCAAATGAAATTGTTTCTATTCAACCGCTTACGCTGCGCATTCGCTTTAGCGTAGAAAGAGCGATGTGCAAAAAGGGCGTCAGTAGTGTAACGGATAGAGCACGCATTCCCGGAAAGAGTGAGGTGCGGGTTCTAGTCCCGCCTGACGCGAAAGTTTCGCATATCACTCTACATCAATGGATTCTGAGACTAGGCTTGCCTTCAGGAAAGGCCTTCATAGTGCGCTGTAGTTAAGAAAAGATCATCACATTTACCCTTCGTAAAAGTTAGGCAGTGGCTTGAACTTAATACCTGCTTAGTAATGATATCATAGTGAAGTTTAGATTTTTTAGACCATTTCCGTTTAAAGGTCCTAATTCCGGCGCTAGCTGAAAAATTATTTTCTGGTACATTTCAAAGTTTGAGTTGTGAATCGATAGCTTAGATCTAAAAAAAACTTTGGAAACAAAGGCGTATTTCTCACTTTAATACTTTTTGTTAAATAGAGCTTTTCCTTTGAAGTATTAATAAGCATTCGATAGCTCAAATCTCGTAGATTTCAATGATGTAACTGATTTTTAGATACGTCTTTTTATTGCGCTGCCACAGTCAAAAGAAGATTGGCTTTCGCATATTTAGATCATCTCCGTAATCCGCACCTTTTTTCGATCTCTTGAGGAAAACGCACCTTTTGGGCTTTTTTCCAGTTTCAGCAGCTTCTGTGGTGTCAAATTTGTGAAACCCAATCTTTTTTGATTGTTACAGGGCATCCAAAAGTCCTTTCCAAAAACTAACTAGATCACTGAAAGCTACGAGATTTAAGCTACCGAATGCTTACTGAAAATCCAAAGGGAAATCTTTGTTCAGCGAGAAATGTTCCAGTAAGGAGCACAGTTTTATGATTGCTGTTACGGCGTAATAGAAAAGCGGTTTCGAAAAAAAAACTTTCCCAAATTTTGTGAGATTTAAGCTATCGAAATAAATTCAGACTTTGAAAGATTAGCGAAAAATAATTTTTCCACGAGCCCTGGAACTGGGACAGGATGATGGAAAAATAAACATTTTTGCGTATATGCACGGAAAACATAGAAGGGTATATGAAAAACATGAGACACAAAGAAAAACGCAAAAGTTTTTTCGAAAAGAGTAAAAAACCCTAGTTATCAAAAACTGAGCGGCGCTTGCATATCGCACCATTTCAACTGCGATCTCCAGAGGATTAATCCGTACTTCGAAGCGATAGGGGGTCAGTTATGAAGTAAGACGGATGTCAGTTTCCTAGATCTTACCATCCAAATGATGTTTTGCCTAGTAGAGGAACTTTGCAAAACTAAGAACATAACTGTTAGTATACCCAATATGTGGAGTGTTGTGCAAAAACGTTTGCGTCAGCCGGGATTCGAACCCAGATCTCACCTAAATAAGAGTGCTGTGCAAAACGAGCGTCGCTAGTGCAACGGTTAGCATACGCTCTCGGAAAGAGTGAGATCTGGGTTCGAATCCCGGCTGATGCAAACGTTTTTGCACAGCACTCCACATATTTGGTATAGTATGAACATCATACCTCTGCAAGTGGCAATCAAAATAGAAAGAATTTAGACTGATAACTGTTAGTTTCAAATACACCTAAGAGAATAGAGCGCTGAGCGAAAATCTGACCTCACACGGGAGTTGAACCCGTGTATTACCCATACTGAAAGCGCATGCGTATTACCCATATGTGACTTCACTCTCTGAAAACCATCACATATATAAAATCACTCACATTATTACAGTCTTCACTACTTGGTGTGACGTCACGCTCTGGACTAGACAGAATGTCGATCACTTCGATGCTATCGTCCAAATGACCAGAGGGTAATGCAGATGACCTATCGTTTCTCGACGACACTCTATAGAAACAATTTTAAGTTATCATTAGACATCTCTTAGCGAAGAGATAAAGGTTGTCGTTTCAATAGTCATAATGTTAACCCCATGGCGACCAGGCGTACCAAAAAAGGCACACTGACCTCTTCTTGGTCTTCTCGTCCAAGTAAACTACTAAATCGCCGAGATTCGAGCTACTGAATGGTCCTTCACTTTGAATGATTACTAAAAGTCTAGGAGAAAGCTCTCTTCACTGACTGCTCTCTGTACACGGACTGCTCTCCTTGCGCCTTTCACCAAGTTTTCCCACTGTGCTCAGATTCTATTGCAACAAACTCGTGCTTTGGCTTATCAGCTGGAAAAAAGCGTGAACTATTGGGCAGTGCCGAGGTCGACAGATGGTTTTTATTGAAAAGTCTGAGCACTACTCCGGATTATGAACAACTTTTCGAACCACTAAATGCCTGTAATTTCCCCTCAAATGGTATAACCCTCTAAGATGAGGCCTATCGAAAGATTCGCGAGATTCGACTGGACCAGCATTCAACGACGTTTATAGAGAAGATCGAAATCCTCAAGCAGTAGTGGAACCCTCACATAAGAAAAACGAAGAACTCTATGGAGAACCAGTGCGAAAAGAGCATGTAAAAAGCTGTAGGATCCTTCAGTACGGCAGACAGGAAGGCAGATGGTGTGAAATAGAATAATAATGGAAATGAAAATGTTTCCGAAGAGAGTTCAATTTGATCGGACACTTCTTCAGAGTCCATGAAACCAGTAAGCTCTCGTAACCGTCATCCTTAAATGGTAGCAAAAGCTAATAATGGAAAAAACTCACGGAGTCACTGGGTGTTCTGCCGACATCGATGGAGAACTAGTAGATGCGGCTTCGGCGAAATCAATTGTCGCAGCGCTCCTCAGTTGAGCGTCAGCCATATTCAGCACGATTTTTTGCGATAACATTGTAACTGAAAAAAGAAGTGTTACCGATGGGTCCATAACTAATGCGCCATTTGAAGGGCCTCTTAGTCAGGTTGGCCGAAATAATCATCACCAAAAGTCTGAAATCTTCGCATTTTCTAGAAAAAATAGGCAAAGAAAAACGCTTCATATGGACTGGATAGAGACTACTAACAAGCGATACCCTACTCTCAACCTTCCCTATAGACGTGGCTTAGAGCAATGATAATCTGTTGACATGATAACATGTTTGAGCCTGTCGTTACGAAGTCTTTTACGACACTTATACAATGCCACTGAGGAGTCTGGAAGAACGAAACAATTGCCTGTTTAACATTGTGTGTAAGTGTCGTATCAGACCCCATAACGACAGGCTCAAACATGCTATCATGTTATCAGTTTATTAACATTTTTTTGGAATTATTTTGAACGTTTATTACGAGGTTTTAGAAACAGTCGATCTTATGGATTAATTTTGGTCTACCAGCCGAAATCCATCAACTGAAAGTGGTGATGGACCAGTGCCATTGTACACTATGCCATCACCACATACGCCTCCCTCCTTGCTATAATGCAGGGCTTAATGTGGGGCGGGGGTCACTGACGAGGAGGCCGAAACCTCCGAGACACCGGTGTATGGCCCTGGCGTACCAACCTCGTTTAAGCTTGAAACATTCTTTTTTTCAAGATTATTAACAAGTGAGTTACTCGCTGCGATAGGGTAACCGGTTGACTTCTGTGGACCCAGGGGCCTGTCCAACATCTCCACCTCCTCTGCGCCGATTGGACGACAGTATACAGCTACATCTCGTTGCAGGAGCCGCAGCTAAGTTTTGATATGATTTATGTGCTGTCTACGCCGGCGCCTTGATTGCTCTTTCATGATAATTATGCATGAAAGTGCTCTGTAACATTAAGAAACAGCAGTCACGCTGGCACAGACCGTACGCGCATCATTCCATCACTCAGCTGAGGGTCCTGCAACGAAAAGTAGTTGTATTCAGCGTCCAACCAGGGCAGAGGAGGTGTCTTTGTACAGCCCATGGGTCCACGGAAGTCGACCGGAATCTATGGATTTTTAAAACCCTCTCGCTACGGCGCTCGTTCTCGGCTGTTGGCCGGTTCGAACGACTACGAAGAGTGGCCGGCGGCGAGTTCTCCTGATATCTCCTGATATAGTAAAAAGATGCCCTGAAATCCGTGCCCGAGTGGTTAATGATGCTCGGTACGGCTCTACTCGGGCCCATCCCCACTCCCAGAATACTACGCTAATCGATAAGGAACGCTGCAGCTTTGCTATCCCTGGAATTGTGAGACGTGCTCGACCAGTACTCTACAACGTCCGTGGAGAAGATGAAATCTTTAGATAAGCAGGGGGACGAGTTGAATGCTCGAAGGACTTGGCCGCCTAGTGAAAAAGTGATTCGAATCAGATAGAGTGATAAAGTGAAAGTCCCTATAGTGAAAGAGAGGCCCCTTTAGGACCTGAATTTTTTCAAATAGGTACTGGATTTCAAATGAAAGGTAGCGCTAATCTTCGTAAGAACTCCGAACACCGGGGACACGTCTGCGTCGTTTTCGATACACGCTGTAGCGAACGGGTCATCTGAACAATTTCCGGTTCGTATATTTGATCGATATATATTCGCTGAGACGCTTGTGCTCAAAAGGCAAACCCTCAGATTCACCTATTACGTATGTGTAGTAGTTATGGACCCTGCATGCCTACCAGTGATCACTAGGATACCACATCCTAATAACCAACAAATATTCTACCTCAGTAACCTCCATGTCTTTGAAGAATTTTGAAATAACGAGACTACCCAGAGGGATACCAAATGTGGCCCGTAATCAGGTGTACACTACAACCGGTTGACTCCCGCAAACGCGCCCAGTTTGGGTCCGCGGAAGTCGACCGAGCACAGTTCATATTAAGCAGACAAGTCAATTGAGACTTCAATAAATCACTTATATTGCCTTACAAAACGCATAAGTTCTCCATCTGAATTCTCTCTACCACAGCCAGATGACTGATTCGACGCTAGTGGAGAACTGTGGTCCCATCAACTTTGCCTTGGTCTTGACCTAAGCCTAAGCCTCTCATAATTTCCTAACCAAAGAAATCAATCAGAAAATACTTCAAGAACCTATGGGACCACAACTCTTCACAAGGACCATTTATTCCTGCTTTATCAGCAGGCGTTTCTCGAAAGAGATCAATCCATCAATCAACCAGAAACCTCATCGAAATCAAAACAAACGACGATACAAAGCACAATTTATGATCAGTAAACAGAATTAATGTAGGAAATAATTAGAGACAATTAGCCGCTTTCAAGAGCTGTTCGAGGAAATTGAGAGGAGAACGAAGGTGCGAACGCGCCCTGCAGGGGGGATGTCGCCTTAAATAGCCTGCGGCTGTTGTACAGCCGGACGAGTTTTCTTCTCCAAACGATTCTAATGGCAGCGCGTTTGAATCGAAGCTTTTCTTTTTGAGGCCTGCCATCGAGTGCTTTCTTGGTGCTTGTCAGTTTACTTCGCTCTTTTTTTTTCTGATTATCTACTGGAGTGAGTCAGAGGTGCTTTGTGGTTACAGATATTTGTGGCAACGATTCTCATGGCGGTCTATCGATTAACGTCGCCTTGGAGCGAGCCCCTCGCTTAAGCCTCTGCTAATTTCTTATTCGAAAAACCAGTTTCAAAATACTCTAAGAATCGCCGGTATCGCAAGTCTCCCCGAGATCCACTTATTCGTATTTCACCGGTTGGCGTCTCAGAAGAGATGTGCCATGGCCGAAGACCCAAGTTGATCCATCAATCAACAGATGGATCATCGAAATTGAAACAAACGATGATATAAAACAATTTATGATTGTCAAGCAGAAAAAATGTAAAGAATAATTAGTAGAAATACAGACAATTAGCCACCTTAAAAGGCTAAGCGAGAATGAGGGGACGACGAAAATCCGAACCCGCCTATCAGAAGATATCGCCAGAAATGGCCGGCGGCTATCATACAGCATTGGGGACGTTGGACGAGTTTTCATCTCCAGATATTTCGAAATGAAGCGCGCTTAAATCTAAAAATTTCTTCTTTAGGCCTGCCATCGATTGTCTCTCTTGGTGTTTGCCAGTTTAATTTTTTCTTTGTTTCTTATTATTAGCTGGGATTGGTGAGAGGTACTTCGTGGTTTCGCGCACAGACTACAAAGAGTGGTTATCGATTGATTTGGCGCCTTGACCAGATAGTTCTGTTTTCTTAAAGAGCGGACACGAACTTGTCAACATTACAGTTTAACCCCGTAAAGGGTTGGCTGCTGACAGCTTCGGTAGTTCGTATCGAAGAAAGAGTGTTGACAAAGCGGTGGCCTTGGTGGTGTAGTGGTTTCTCGCATCTTCGATGAGGATGACACGCGAGTCCAACTCCCGTCTGAGGTCGGATTTTTGCTTACCTCTCAATCTTCTTAATTGTAGATTCGGATATCATATCACTGCTAGAAGCAAATTATTAGAAGAATTAATTGAATAAACTGTACTGTTAACAGACTCGTGTTCACTGATCAAGAAATACGAAATCATCGCAGTGATCGTCATAATTTGTCTTTTTTTTTTGAATGCAGGTGAAATGAAACTTTTTTTTAATAAAGAATGAATAAGACGCATCCGTCAGAGCTCAAGAAGTACAGAATACAGAAGTACAGAAAAAAAATGGACAAAGAGATGGATCTGAATCTAAACCGGAATCGCCGTGTGTCCGGAGTTCTACGAGGATTTGATCCGTTCACGAACATGGTCATCGAGATGAGCTTCATCTCTTATAAGACGTATTAGGTCTCCATCTAGGTTTCCAAACTTGGTCAAGAATTCGAAAATATATTTTTTCGAGTACTCGAGAGTATTGAATAATATTAATGAAGTATTCCTCGTTGCCTGAGTGCAGTTCTGCCATTGCTCCGGCAACAAATCAATTCCACGCTCATAAAACTCGTTATTCTTCGATGAGAACCAACCGGTCAGTTCTCGACGCAAATGATTGATGTCTCGAAACTTTCCAATGATCTGAGGAGATAGAGATCGTATGGAGACAGATTTGGCGAATACGGCGGATGATCAAGTGCTCCCAGCCCAAATCGGTCAACTTCTTCCTTGTTTTCTTGGCAACGTGTGGCTTTGCATTGTCTTGAAGCAAAATGACCTGGCTACGGCGTTGACGTGGACGGTGCTTGATTGCAGCGGTCCAGTTACTGACATATCGCTCAGCGTTACAGGGTCTGACCGGCTTGCAACAAGTCCCAATGAATTGGCCCACTTCGGTCCCAGAAAATGATCAACATTGCTTTTGGCGCAAATCGATTTGGTCTCGGTGTTCGCGTTCCTTGCTGACTAGGTGACAACCACTGAATTGGGCGACGCTGGCTCTTGAAGAAGATCCTTTTCTCATCAATGGTGACAATTCTGTCCTGAGAATAATTCAATCAATGTTATTTGATACTTTCAATTACTTAGAAAAATAAATTTTTTAATCTGTGAATTAAGTTGGCAAACTTGGGGGGGGAGACCTAATAGCATTTCACACGCCAGTGAAGAGTTGAGGCTCATCAATTCTGAAAGGAATCGTAAAGGTGCCTCTTTTGTTAAACAAGAGCTTTTCGTAGATATATTGATAATCATTCGAAAGCTTGAACTTCGGGAAACAATACATGCTCGTTTTTTGTAAAGGCCTTTTTACAGCGCTGTAGCATTCAAGATAGGACTAAGTTTCACACGTGCTGTGCGTTTTTATAATTAACACGCTTATATCTCGTTGGACACAGCTTTCTTCTAAGTACCAATGACGTTCAAATAACGTAAATTTCGATAAGTTCACAAATATATTTGTATCTTCGAAAAGCCTTCTTACAACCCCATAGTATTCACAATAAGATTGTGTTCCCCACGTGCTTCCATGCTTTAACCTTTAAGGGCGGTGGTTGATCGATCGCGCAGCGCAAATCGCGAGAGGCGCGCTATTTTCGTTTTTCAGTTAGGGTTTTTTGCCATATAGAGAGTGAATTTTGGGTTTTTGTTACTCTGATACTTCATGGTTTTCTCTACATGGTCAGATTTTTCTCGTGCATATATATGTTCTCTGTACGATAAAAGCTTTGACTGCAAAAAGTAATCTTCTCATTATACCGTTCCATGAGAACCTTACAAAAAATCAGTTACACGTTAAAATGGTCGAGATTTTGGCATCGAGTGTGCAGTAAGAGTTGGCGAAGACCCATGAACAAGCCCCAGTTGAGCAAAGAAAACAGACTTAGTGTGTACAACACTACCGACTGGCGGCTTTCACTTGACGGCAGTGTTGTGTAAATTGTTCGTAGGCATCTATTCATAGTGTGGGGACTGGAGAACCCCGAGAGAAATGGCTAGTAGACAAAGGTCAGCCCGACTGATAAGACTGTGAAGGTCGAAACACGTGTATCGGGCTGTGCAAGAGCCCATTAACAGACCACATGACAGTAGGCTCACATTACAATTATGAGATACATTGAAATTTCAGGGTGGTCTTAAGAAAAAAAAAAAGAAACGAACGGTATTTACACAATGATTACATAGCGATTAACATTCCGCGCTTTCTTCACAGTTTGGAAAAGTCGAACTAACATGCGCTCTACTCAGCCAAACGCTTTCATAACCTAAAAATGGTAAACTTAATATGGCCATGTTTAAGTGCATAATAAACATTTTTTTTATTGCTCATTGCTTTGTTGTCCTAAGGTCAGTCACTTAGAGTCGAAGACAAGTCGCAGGTCTCCATGAGCGAGGATTATTAAGTCAATGTCGAGGTTAGTCGATAATCTGTCCTGGGGACTGTTTAAGTCGAAAGATCGAGTCGAATCATTTTCGAACAACGAAATGAACATCATCGTGGATAATTTATGATAAGAGGATTAGAACGGTGTATATTCAATAGAGTTTTAATTGGTACGGCATTCTAGGTGAACATGTCTAACAGCTCCAAACTTCAAGCTACCATAGAGCTTCGAAGGTGAATCAGTGATAAACATGTATTTGCCGAATCAGAAGTTCGTAATTAGCTTGGATTGTGGAACGTAAGATAACAAATATGATATTCGCACACACACACACACAGAGAGAGAGAGGGGAAGAGATAGAGAGAAAGAGAGAAAGAAAGAGAAAAGAAGGAAGAGAGAGAGAGAGAGAGAGAGAGAGAGAGAAGGAAACAAAAATTCTACACGGTAAAATAAATCTTACTAGAAAACGACTGCAAATACTGTTGAAAGCCAAGCACCTGAAAATAACCGGTCTAGAGAATCGACAACAGTTTTTCTAGTAAAGTTCCACAAAAGTAACTTCTCCCGAGCTGCTCATACTATTGCAAGCACATATCACTGCATCAGCACAGTGTTCTTTATCGGCGACTTTGCTCCACAAATCAATCCAGAGATATGCGAGTTGTTGATGAGACCGACTCGAAGCCAACAGTTCTCTGACTGTTCGCTGTCGAATTCTCTTCAGTGAAAATCCGTGCGGCACGCATCCGCACGGAAACTGTAATTGTAAGCCTCAATTGACGGCTTCGCGTTCGCATGCATGTGCAGCGATGTCCGAGTGATTAAGGAGATTGACTCGTAATCAATTGTGCTATGCTCACGTAGGTTCGAATCATGCTCGCTGCGAACGTTTTGCAACAGGTTCCCGTAAGTATACAAAGTGAGTCCTGGCCAAAACAATGTTTTCTTCTGCCCAGTATGTTTCACAAATATATACAGCGATCTCCTCTCTCCGTGTAACCTCTCGCCCTCGTCATTCCTTGCAGAACACTTCCTTTCTGTAACAGTTTGATCAAGAAACGTAGAAACGTCTCTAGCCTAAGGTTCAGAGTTTTCAATATCGCCTAACATTTTTGGATACATGGTTATAATTTCATATTACTGCTAAAGCAAATGATTTTAAGTCAGTCCTTTCAACTACTGGGATATTAGGTTGGAAGGGAAGTTTTGGGCCACTTGTAAAAAATTGAAAATTTATGCTTAAATTCCAAACAAAAACGATAGGAATATTTTTTGAATTAAAATCATCGTCTTCGACGACTTTCCGCTATAGCTCCGTCAAGTTTCGGATTTGGTAGAAGTACCATTCCTTCGGCTTCAAATCGAAGAACTCTTAACGTGCTTTTTCAACATCATCGAACGATTGAAATTAAATGCCCAGAACAAGGCTTGTCTTCAAGGTCAAGATCTCCGTCATTAAAGCGTTGGAACCATCGTCCAACAGCAGATTTGGTTGTTGTGCCTCACCATTCAACTTCGTTGATTTCATCGACTTCAGTTCGCTGTGAAAGACTCTTTCTTGCCTAACAACACTATTCAAAGTATGCGCCGTCGGTGGTGGAACAGAGTCTCTTCTACAATTCTGATATGCAAAACCTACAAACTTAAATGAAACGGAAAAAAGCTTTCGAACACACCGCGAAGATGCGCGTAATTGTGCGCACCGAATGTGAAACTCAACGATGTTTCCACTGCTACAGCACATTTAGAAAGCTTTTTTGGAGAACATGCAGTGTTGAAACTGTCGAGATTTGGGCTATAAAGAGATCGTATAGAGTCTGAAGAAAGAGAAAAAAGGCCTTATAATGGAAAGGTTGAAATTACGTTTCTAAGACAGAGTGGTCCTGAGTTATCAAAAATCTAAAGAAGAACAGTCAGCTGTTCGGTGCTGAAGGTAAAATAAGATGTCCGATACATGCAAATTATCACTTTTGAGAAGCAGGTTTTGAATAATGTTGGTAAGCAATTTTGTTCGCGGATAGTGAATTTGGTGTTAACTGCTCTGGTGTCAAAAGTTATGAAGAGATTCAATATGATGTTCATGCCTGAATCCATGTAAATCGAATCGAAGATGTACAACAGAGAGCGAATTTGTAAGGTCGTAGACATTATTAAATTAACCAATGTTCGTTTTCACCTCAAAAGAACGCTTGGGTGACTTTGAAAGGAGGCGCGCTGGGGAAGTTGCGCATTGTAGGACAGATCTGACCACTATCCTTCACTACTATAAAGAGGCAGGTCAAGTGATCAACAAAAAAAAGGTAAAGGATGAAGTTCTCGGCGTTGATTAATTCTTGAGGAATGCGCCATGCATTCGTCTTTAATTTTTTATTTCGTTTGAGGTGACTGAATGCATATCTGGTCTTTACAATGACCCGCAGTCGTCTTCCGAGTCAGTGCTGCTTATCCTCAGACAAGTCTGAGACCAGTCTGATACCAGTTTAGCGACCCCAGAGAGATGGTGAGCCGTGAGAGCAAAGTCCGAAGTCGAATCATGGGCCTCGTGTGCGACGCAGATGACCTCAAACCACTGCGCCATATGCGCTCTTGATCATTCAACAATAGCGAACGTTGAAATCTACTTGTTTGCTTTATTAACCCGTTCAGATTTTCATACGGTCATTACTAGGTTCACGATTATCACTAGGTTCAACGGAACTAGGAACTTTCATTTCAAAAAACAAAGGTCAGTTTGGTATTTTTCTACCTTCATTTTGATGCCTGGATATACACATTTATGAAAAATTTCTGTCAAACTTTTGCTTTTCGTATGGCATTGTCACTCACTAAAAAAGCACCGAGAAGCGGGGAGTAAGATCGTGCTCCGGTTCAATTGCATGAAGACTAGTTCATATAGAACTAATGGTGCAATGATGAATATATCAAACTGAATGCTTCTCTAAAAAAAAACCTATTCAAACGTGTACCGTGGCCGTTCACTAAATATGGCGAACGACACGAAGGAGGAAGTCTACAAAAAGAGGAGAGTACGTGGGCCACATTCAGGCCTTTCAATGAAGCAATCAGCCAGATAACGGATCTAAAATTACTCGCTAACTTTTTCAATTCAGCAGTCATCCCAAAGCTCCTCTATGCAGCAGAGACGTGGGCTGATTGTTCGACCTCGTCAGAACTACTGCGAACGACTCACAGAGCGGTTGAACGATGTCTTACGAAAAATCAGTGCGCATGCACAAGATCTAGCCGGCTTGCGCGACTCAAATCTCTGAAAGCTATCATATCTTCGCAATCCAAAAGAACATTCTTAACAGGGAAACACAAAGGGGCCATCCACTCAGTAAGAGGATCAGATGAGAAATGGACTAAACGAACTATAGAGGTGACTCCATGAGAATACACCCGTTTCTGTAAACGACCACTTACACTTTTGGCGGACATGTTCGATAGAAGAATTAATCAGCTGTAATACATTGACGATGCTCTAGAGATCATGGTATGAAACTTGTGTGAGCCGCCATGCTCGATCAAATCACCACCATGGACGACTATCGCGAAACAAACGAACGAGCTGAAATTGTGCTGGGGTCCGCGTCACTCGCGAAAAAGGATCGTTGAAGTATTCAAATAAGAAGGTAAATACTTCAGTGCTAAAGAAAAAGTGTGTGTGTGTGCTATGTGTGTGGTGTGTGTGCGTGTGTGCGTGCGTGTGTGTGTGTGTGTGTGTGTGTATGCATGTATGTGATCTCATACCCTGAGAAGTGTACAAAGAAGGGTGATGTATAATTTTTACCACAAGTGATATTTTTACTTTGACATTTAGTTTGAGCAATGGAGATGTTTTTCTATTCTATTCCGACCTGACATCGCAGTTAGTGTTGATCTTAGCAATTTTACGTTGATTAGCTTTCTCACATTTGTCATGGAGAAAAGTCTTGAGATTTGCTTGTGTTTTTGTGCGTTGATAAATTCTTGTTCTTCTTCGCAATTATTGGTAGCGTTGATTTCCACTGGAATCCTCGAATCTATGCTCTAGAACGTTGATGAATCTTCATTACAGGTCGGAACTATTTTTTGTGGACGTGAATGCAGCAAGCTAATCTCAGATAGATCTCGTAGTAATTCTCCACTCTGAGAGAATGGATGCGCAGTTGACTTTTGGCAGACTGGACCACGGTCTAGCATGTGAGAAGCTATGAAGGAACTGAAATCGTTACAAAATGTTTTCGCCGAAAGCAACCGTCGAAAGGATCACTACTTTCGTAGAAGTCTTGTGGGAAATACCAATAAATATCGAAATTACTAGAGTAGATTTGTCATGCGGCACAGATAACGGGACATGCTCAACAAATTGTACCAATGTTTTTCCACTATCTGATGTCCCCTACACTCAGCATATAAAGAAGTCGGAAGAAGTCGACATGGACATGAGCGCATCACTCAACTCAATCATGTGTATAGCTGAAAAAGTAGAGTGGAACCTAGAAGTCCAATCTTTCTGCGCTTTATTTATTTCTGAAAATATTTTTGTGACCTTTATCTACTAGCTCGCATCACGGAAGCGATTTGTCAGGCCACATGGATTCGAAAAAGGTTTAACAGTAGTTTTTTCCTCACTTAGAACTATATCTGCCTATTTTCTACATGATGTCTATTTTAATGTGCTAAAATGCTCTTTATAGTAACACACCAGTCATTTCTTGTATACGCGACGAATTCTATAGTAATTCGTTGAGATGGATATTCATTCACAACCGCAGTTGGTGAATAGACTAAAGATTAGTACTCCATAAGAGTATACAGAACGCTTTTCACTATTCATGCTTTTTATAACTTTTATTGCATGTAATTGACTGGATTCAGGTAGAGCGCATTCATCGGTTTACTAAGCGCGGTGACCTAATCTTTGGCCTTGTTGAATTCAAAAATTGTGACGCCGTGGAAATTTTCTCACAACGATCATAAACCACTATAACCCGTGGTGACGGCGATTTTAAACTTTTTCTTAATTTTGTTTGTCTCCAAATTCGAAAGTATTGCCGAACACACTTGTAATCAGCGTCAGTTTAAAAACGAGTGTTTCATGTCATGTTGTATCGTGTCATTCACTTCATAAGAACTCTTTAATTTTAACAATTCAAAGGTTCGACTTTCTATGAACCTCGGCATAATTAATTGTTTAATTTAAACGCTTTAATTCAACAAGAGGGCTGATTCTTTTGGGAATAATAGGAAATATTCACATTATATGTGTAGCCTGGAAGAAGAAAAGGCCAAAATTCTCATGTCCCTTCTTCACGCACTGTTGGACATTTTGCACACATTCTTTGGAAATCATTAAAAGCATTCATATAGAATGACACAGGTTGCTCAACGTCTGAATGTCCCTATGTCTGCTTTTTTCCTCGCCTAGTGAATTTTATTTTGAACAAATATTTGAGAACAATTAGCTCACACTGACCTTCAAAGAAAGATCATTTCGTTGGTGAATTTAGCTTTCATGGCTTTCTATTTAATGGGAAATTTAAAAATTTTAGTCGCCCACAGAGAAACTTGAGATTCATAATGTGTCCATATCTGTGACAAAAAGCAAATTCGATTAAAAGGTTGAGAAAAATGATATTCATTAATATGCTGTGTGTGCAATATTTCAATGCATTTATATGTTGATATTCTTCGTATCCACGGACCTCCCTCTTTGAGGGATCCCACCCGGTTAGTGGCGAGGGCACGTGGAGCGTCCCCACGTGGTGGATAGGGGAATAAAACGCGAACCAAAAGCGACCGTGTGCTTCCCAGAGACGCAGGTGGACTCAGGGGACGAGCTCCCTGCTTCTATAGCGCCGACTTGACAAAAATTCTATTTCTACGTGTCAAGTCGGCCAAAAGCCTGCAATCAAGCGGCTGGGAAGTACATGGGAGGCGGTTAGGAGTCGCCTCCAACAAATAAGCTCCTCCCGCTTCTCCGAGAGAGACTGGCAAGCTACTCGTGAGTACTCAGCCCAGCCCTCACGTTTAGAGCCTGGCAAGCTATACGTTGGGTGTGGAAATGCCAAAAACAGCAACAAATATGGGCCTCATCCCCCTGACCAAGAAAGAGCCCCTGGTACGGCAGCGCCAGGTAGGACGAGTACGGAGAGGCTGCTAAAATCTCAGGACCGAACTAGGCTGCCAAGATCGAAACGGACTAAAATGACGATCTGTAGCTACAACGCAAGAACCCTTGCTCACCAATCCGCTGTAGAAGATCTGTTGATTCAAGCAAGAAGAATAAGGTACGACGTCATTGGCCTGGCTGAGACGAGAAAGCGCCATCCTTTTCACGATGTTTATGACACCGGAGAAGAACTGTTCTTTGGTACATGCGATCGCAGAGGTGTCGGCGGCGTTGGCATCCTCGTCAAATCGAATTTGACCGTGAACATTGATTCGTTTGAACAACTAACAACCCGCATCAGACGATTACGGTTGAAACGATGTGGTTCTATGCCGGCTTTGACCATCTTCGTTGCTTACGCGCCAACATCAAGCTATGACGAAGACGAAGTCGAAGCGTTCTGTATGGACCTCGAAAAATGCTTCAGAGAAGATCATACATTCTTCAAGGTCATTGTCGGAGATTTTAACGCAAAAATTGGACCTAGAAGAACGTCTGAAGAACGTCACATAGGGACCCACGGACTAGAATGGAATGAACAGGGTGAGAGGCTATCTGAGTTTATCATGACGACCCAAACAATCCATGGTAACTCACAATTCCAAAAGCCTCTTTCTCAGCGATGGACGTGGGAGTTTCCCAATGGAGAGTACCATAACGAAATAGATCACATCATAGTAAATCGAAGGTTTTGCCTGACCGACGTCGCTGTTGTTCCCAAGTTCTACACGGGATCAGACCATCGCCTCCTTCGCGCAACATTCCGATTTTCGAGGAGAGGAGAGAAAGCCGCTAAATCCAAACAACGAAGTCCCAGAACTACCATAAACTGGGATGTATTCAAATCATTAGTCGGCTTTTGGAAAGATACCGTTGTCGACAACATCGACGAAGAATACGATCGACTCGTTGAATATCTTCGCGTTAGCACTATGAAAGCCGAGAGTCCTAAGGTCACGAAGAGACGCTTGTCTCCGCAGACACTTGAGCTGATACGTCAACGTGGAATCGTACGAGCTACAGGCAACCAAATCTTAACGTCCGAACTTGCGAAACGATGTAGAGAAGCGATAAAAGAAGACTTCAAAGAGAGAAGAGCAGCAGTTATGGCAGAAGCTGCAGAAGCTGGGAAGAGCATTCGCAAAGCCCAGCGAGGCTTCGCCAACTATAAGACCAAGATGATTGTACTCCGATACCCTGACGGGACACTTACAGCTTCGAGAAGGGCTATGGAGAAAATCATCCATCAATACTACTCGGATCTCTTCGCTAGCCATGTCCTCTTACCGTCATATAATTTAAAAGAGGACGAATATGCTGTTCCACTGGTCCTCCCTTCCGAAATTCGACATACCATATCGTCGGTGAAGAACAGAACAACACCCGGTCCAGACAGGATTAAACCAGAACACCAGATGAACCTGCCGCCAGTTCTCATCAACACCCTGGCTCGGCTCTTCACTCGCTACCTGTCAGAATGCAAGGTCCCTATTCAATGGAAAACCAGCAAGACCATATTGTTGTTCAAAAAGGGAGACCTTCATGACATAGGCAATTATCGCCCAATCTGCTTGCTGTCCGTTGTCTATAAACTCTTTACTCGAGTCATCCTAAACAGGATTGACAGAACACTGGACGAAGGACAGCCATGCGAACAAGCAGGGTTCCGAAAAGGATTTAGTACCATCTACCACATCCACACGATCACAAGACTCATTGAAGTTTCGCGAGAGTACAAACAACCACTCTTTCTCACTTTTATCGATCTGAAGAAAGCCTTTGATTCAGTGGAAACAGAAGCGGTTATGGAGGCTCTGAATAACCAGGGCGTCCCTACTCGGTACATAATGATCCTTCGTGAGCTTTATAAAGATTTTACGACCAAAATATCTCCATTCTACAACAATATCACCATTGACGTAAGACGAGGGGTTCGACAAGGCGATACAATTTTTCCAAAACTATTCACTGCCATCCTACAAAACGTCATGCGAGCATTACAATGGGAAGAAATGGGAGTGAAAATTGAATGAATAGATGCCTACGAACAATTTACATAACACTGCCGTCAAGTGAAAACCACCAGTTGGTAGTGTTGTACACTCGATTGTTCTTGGCTGGTATTTTGAAATATGTTGTACCGTTCGTTTCGAGTATTTTCCTAAGATCAGGCTCAAGCTTGGTGGTTTTCACTTGACGGCAGTCTTGTGTAAATCGTTCGTCGTCGCCTACCTACTCTTAGTATGGAGACTGGACTACCCCAAGAGGATCGGCTAAAAGAAGAGTTCTGCCCGACTAAGGAGACTGTCAAGGTTGAATCACGTGTGTCATGCTGCACAAGAGCCCATTAACAGACCACATGACAAGTAGGCTCGCATAACAATTATGAAGTATGTTGAAATTTGAGCGTGGTCATTAAGAAAAAAGAAACGAACAATAAATACATAATTTGCATGGCGGCTAACGTTCCGCGCTTTCTTCAGAGCTTGAAGAATTAAACTGACATGCGCTCTACTCAGTCAAACAGTTAGTAGGTTTAGGAAGAACTTTCAAGAAAATGCTTGTAACATTTTTGGATGTCGGCCATTTTTCGTGTTTTTGAGCTCATTTGAAAGCCCGTCTTCTCCCGCATTGATTTGTATATAGTTTATCTACTTATTTCAAGATGGAGTTGACAAGCCAGCAAATTAGGTTGTTGATGATACACGAACTCACATGCCACCGTTGCATTTTAACTCAACGGACATTCATGTGCCATCTACAACCTGAATTTGCTCGCTTGTTAACTCCATCTTTAATAGATAAACTATATATTAATGAACTGAGAGAAGGTGAGCTTCTAAATGAGCCTAAAAACACAAAAAATGGTCAACACCCGAAAAAGGTACAAGCATTTTCTCAGACATTTTTCTCCAATCTATTATATGTGATTACCATTCTGTAATCTATAAATATCAATGTTATCACATAAGTAGTTTCCAACGCTGTCAGTGGAGTTAAGCAAACATCTTGTGTTTTAGAATAGACATAATGAGAGACTTAGATATTAGTAGAAAGAAACCAGACACATTAGAACTATACAAGAACATTGAGGATGTCTCGAAGGCGGTAACGAGCTACCAGATCAAGAAAAAAGTTCCTAACATCCGCGAGAAACTTAAATTTAATGTTTGCTTCATACAGTACCAATTACTGCAAATTCTTGGGAATATCTCAGGAATTCTTCCATACTCCAGCCTCTATTGCGGGAAGCCGGACCGCGTCTACGATACCTCAAAGAAAAGTACCAAACATTGATTTGTCGAAAGTGCGCGTTGTTTCAGGAAAACAATGTCAAATCTCACACCGCAAAGAAGTCTAAGGAAAAACCTCATGATCGAGATCTTGCCGCACCCAGCCTTCAATCTAGATGCTGCGCCGTTGATTATGGTCAAGTTCTGCTCAATGTAACATTCCATGATTTGGACATCGATTCGATACCTTTTGATCAAGTTGAAGAGACATATCAGGAGATTTTGATTCAAAGCCCAAAGAATAGTATTTCGAGCAGATCCGACAGCTTGCAGATAATAGGCAGAAGATAGTTCGAATAATGATGGTCATTATTTTGAAGAAAAATCATTGTTGTTTTTGATTCGAGCATGTGGTTGATAAAGAAATTTGAACTCCCAAGCTATATAGCCGGTCGAAAGTCAAAGACATTTTTGTGCTTATTTAAGTGTCGAGAATCATTTGCTAGAATATTTTTTTATTATATGGAAAGTCAAAAAGATAAGCGCAATGTAAGCAGAAAGGTACAAAAGACTAAATTTGACTTTGCAAACGCTGTAGATATATTTCATGCTTAATGCGGCGAGAAAAAATGCTTCTGCTAGTAGTACTTCATTATGGTCCGTGTTCCTTGAATTTGATTGAAGTGTATAATGGAAGAAGGAGAGATGTAAGTATTAACTTAAATTCACGAGCTCAACATTTTCATTTGAAAGACCAGGTTCAGAAATGTTGATGCCAAGGATTCTTATCATTATAAACGAGAAATGATTAGCAAAGCGACAAATGTCACCGCGATCCTCAAAGGTAGATGATTGTATTGAGGACATGGAATTTTATCTTCCTACGTAGTGTAATCAAATTTCAAAACCTTTCAGAGGCTTTTTATGGCATTTTAAGTGGTAGGCTTACGTTTCGGTGCATGCATACCTCAACACTACCACATGACTTTCAATTCACATCTACAACTATGGGTAACGGCGCCGAAGACGTATCACTCTACATCAAGTAAAAAAATCACTTGTTCCTACGCTCTAGAGTGATTTTCAGTCGATGTCTGACGGCTGGTGACAAGAGATTATTAAAGGCGAGGTCCCAAACATAATCGACTGAAAGCTGTCGCTATATGCCATGTCATCAGTCTTGAGACATTGATTGAAATAACACACCAGACCGTAACATCAGGTAATCTTTTCACTTGACATGCAGCGTTACAGCTTTGGCGCCGCTTTCTTAGTTGTAGGGGTGAACCGAAAGGATGTGGTACTGATGAGGTCTGCGAGAACCTCAAATCGTCTATTACTCGAAACGCCATGATACACTTTTGAAAGGCTTCAAGAATTTTAATGTCCGAAACACAGTCGATTGGAGTAATGTCTTCTTACCATATCTCTAGCGGAATGAACCTTGATCGACATTATGCTAAATTGCACAGTCTCAACAAAATAAATCAGTAAATTGGCAGAGTTTCCATGATCTATGATTGAATATCTAGCTATACGAAAATACGGAGGTATCACAGAGAGCCTGATTTTAGTTTACATATGTAGTGGTGTGCATTTGATTATTTTCGGCCTCTGTTCCATAGTGCACGTACTGAAGTTATGTTTAGAAACATATATTGTGAAGAAACTTTATACGCTACATATTAATTTGTTCTCAAGCAACTGTATTTAAGCGTTCAGAAACATATAATGTACAGAAAATTTAATATCTGCATGTAATTTGTTCTCAAAAAACTCCATCTGAGAAAAAATGACGTTTAAGGATTTTCATTGAGCGTCCTCACTTCGTTGGTGCCAAATGGATAAGGCTGAAAAATTTTTCAGTAATCTTTTAATACTTGAGATTTTGCTGACATTTGTTTAGTTAGTTCGTACGAATAGATTTTCTTCAAGTTGCACAGTGTGACTCACTCTTTTATGTATCTCCATAGGCTTCAATGAAGCATAAATGTTGTACAAACCACAACGATAAATCGTAGTGTAAGCAGATATGATTGCTGCTGAACGGAAAGTGTATAAATTCTCGTCAGTTATTTGTTGTCAACAAATAACTGCGAGAATTTATACACTTTCCGTTCAGCAGCAATCATATCTGCTTACACTACGATTTATCGTTGTGGTTTGTACAACATTTATGCTTCATTGAAGCCTATGGAGATACATAAAAGAGTGAGTCACACTGTGCAACTTGAAGAAAATCTATTCGTACGAACTAACTAAACAAATGTCAGCAAAATCTCAAGTATTAAAAGATTACTGAAAAATTTTTCAGCCTTATCCATTTGGCACCAACGAAGTGAGGACGCTCAATGAAAATCCTTAAACGTCATTTTTTCTCAGATGGAGTTTTTTGAGAACAAATTACATGCAGATATTAAATTTTCTGTACATTATATGTTTCTGAACGCTTAAATACAGTTGCTTGAGAACAAATTAATATGTAGCGTATAAAGTTTCTTCACAATATATGTTTCTAAACATAACTTCAGTACGTGCACTATGGAACAGAGGCCGAAAATAATCAAATGCACACCACTACTTATGTAAACTAAAATCAGGCTCTCTGTGATACCTCCGTATTTTCGTATAGCTAGATATTCAATCATAGATCATGGAAACTCTGCCAATTTACTGATTTATTTTGTTGAGACTGTGCAATTTAGCATAATGTCGATCAAGGTTCATTCCGCTAGAGATATGGTAAGAAGACATTACTCCAATCGACTGTGTTTCGGACATTAAAATTCTTGAAGCCTTTCAAAAGTGTATCATGGCGTTTCGAGTAATAGACGATTTGAGGTTCTCGCAGACCTCATCAGTACCACATCCTTTCGGTTCACCCCTACAACTAAGAAAGCGGCGCCAAAGCTGTAACGCTGCATGTCAAGTGAAAAGATTACCTGATGTTACGGTCTGGTGTGTTATTTCAATCAATGTCTCAAGACTGATGACATGGCATATAGCGACAGCTTTCAGTCGATTATGTTTGGGACCTCGCCTTTAATAATCTCTTGTCACCAGCCGTCAGACATCGACTGAAAATCACTCTAGAGCGTAGGAACAAGTGATTTTTTTACTTGATGTAGAGTGATACGTCTTCGGCGCCGTTACCCATAGTTGTAGATGTGAATTGAAAGTCATGTGGTAGTGTTGAGGTATGCATGCACCGAAACGTAAGCCTACCACTTAAAATGCCATAAAAAGCCTCTGAAAGGTTTTGAAATTTGATTACACTACGTAGGAAGATAAAATTCCATGTCCTCAATACAATCATCTACCTTTGAGGATCGCGGTGACATTTGTCGCTTTGCTAATCATTTCTCGTTTATAATGATAAGAATCCTTGGCATCAACATTTCTGAACCTGGTCTTTCAAATGAAAATGTTGAGCTCGTGAATTTAAGTTAATACTTACATCTCTCCTTCTTCCATTATACACTTCAATCAAATTCAAGGAACACGGACCATAATGAAGTACTACTAGCAGAAGCATTTTTTCTCGCCGCATTAAGCATGAAATATATCTACAGCGTTTGCAAAGTCAAATTTAGTCTTTTGTACCTTTCTGCTTACATTGCGCTTATCTTTTTGACTTTCCATATAATAAAAAATATTCTAGCAAATGATTCTCGACACTTAAATAAGCACAAAAATGTCTTTGACTTTCGACCGGCTATATAGCTTGGGAGTTCAAATTTCTTTATCAACCACATGCTCGAATCAAAAACAACAATGATTTTTCTTCAAAATAATGACCATCATTATTCGAACTATCTTCTGCCTATTATCTGCAAGCTGTCGGATCTGCTCGAAATACTATTCTTTGGGCTTTGAATCAAAATCTCCTGATATGTCTCTTCAACTTGATCAAAAGGTATCGAATCGATGTCCAAATCATGGAATGTTACATTGAGCAGAACTTGACCATAATCAACGGCGCAGCATCTAGATTGAAGGCTGGGTGCGGCAAGATCTCGATCATGAGGTTTTTCCTTAGACTTCTTTGCGGTGTGAGATTTGACATTGTTTTCCTGAAACAACGCGCACTTTCGACAAATCAATGTTTGGTACTTTTCTTTGAGGTATCGTAGACGCGGTCCGGCTTCCCGCAATAGAGGTTGGAGTATGGAAGAATTCCTGAGATATTCCCAAGAATTTGCAGTAATTGGTACTGTATGAAGCAAACATTAAATTTAAGTTTCTCGCGGATGTTAGGAACTTTTTTCTTGATCTGGTAGCTCGTTACCGCCTTCGAGACATCCTCAATGTTCTTGTATAGTTCTAATGTGTCTGGTTTCTTTCTACTAATATCTAAGTCTCTCATTATGTCTATTCTAAAACACAAGATGTTTGCTTAACTCCACTGACAGCGTTGGAAACTACTTATGTGATAACATTGATATTTATAGATTACAGAATGGTAATCACATATAATAGATTGGAGAAAAATGTCTGAGAAAATGCTTGTACCTTTTTCGGGTGTTGACCATTTTTTGTGTTTTTAGGCTCATTTAGAAGCTCACCTTCTCTCAGTTCATTAATATATAGTTTATCTATTAAAGATGGAGTTAACAAGCGAGCAAATTAGGTTGTAGATGGCACACGAATGGCCGTTGAGTTAAAATGCAACGGTGGCATGTGAGTTCGTGTATCATCAACAACCTAATTTGCTGGCTTGTCAACTCCATCTTGAAATAAGTAGATAAACTATATACAAATCAATGCGGGAGAAGACGGGCTTTCAAATGAGCTCAAAAACACGAAAAATGGCCGACATCCAAAAATGTTACAAGCATTTTCTTGAAAGTTCTTCCTAAACCTACTAACTGTTTGACTGAGTAGAGCGCATGTCAGTTTAATTCTTCAAGCTCTGAAGAAAGCGCGGAACGTTAGCCGCCATGCAAATTATGTATTTATTGTTCGTTTCTTTTTTCTTAATGACCACGCTCAAATTTCAACATACTTCATAATTGTTATGCGAGCCTACTTGTCATGTGGTCTGTTAATGGGCTCTTGTGCAGCATGACACACGTGATTCAACCTTGACAGTCTCCTTAGTCGGGCAGAACTCTTCTTTTAGCCGATCCTCTTGGGGTAGTCCAGTCTCCATACTAAGAGTAGGTAGGCGACGACGAACGATTTACACAAGACTGCCGTCAAGTGAAAACCACCAAGCTTGAGCCTGATCTTAGGAAAATACTCGAAACGAACGGTACAACATATTTCAAAATACCAGCCAAGAACAATCGAGTGTACAACACTACCAACTGGTGGTTTTCACTTGACGGCAGTGTTATGTAAATTGTTCGTAGGCATCTATTCATAGTGTGGAGACTGGAGCACCCCAAGAGAACTGGATAGTAGACGAAGGTCAGCCCGACTGACAAGACTGTGAAGGTCGAAAACACGTGTATTGGGCTGTACAAGAGCCCATTAACAGACCACATGACAAGTAGGCTCAGATTACAATTATGAAATACATAGAAATTTCAGGATGGTCTTTGAGAAAAAAAAACGACTGGTAATTACATAATGATTATATAGCGGCTAACGTTCCGCGCTTTCTTCACAGTTTGGAAGAGTCAAACTAACATGCACTCTACTCAATCAAACGCTTTCATAACCTAAAAATGATAAACTTATTATGGTCATGTTCAGGCGCACAGTAAACAGTTTTTTTTATTGCTCATTGCTTTGTTGTAATAAGGTCAGTCACTTAGAGTCGAAGACAAGTCGCAGGTCTCCATGAGCGAGGATTATTAAGTCAATGTCGAGGTTAGTCGATAATCTGTCCTGGAGACTGTTGAAGTCGGAAGATCGAGTCGAATCATTTTCAAACAACGAAATGAACATCATCGTGGATAAATTATGATAAGAGGATTAGAACGGTGTTTATTCAATAGAGTTTTTTGTTGATTCGGCGTTCTAAGTGAACATGTTTAACAGCTTCAGACTTCGAGCCACCATAGAGCTTCGAAGGTGAAGTCAGTGATAAACATGTATTTGCCGAGTCAGAAGTTCGTGATTAGCTTGGATTGTGGAACGTAAGATAACAAATATGATATTCACACACACACACACACACACAGAGAGAGAGAGAGAGAAAGAGAGAGAGGAAAACAAAAATTCTCCACGGTAAAATAAATCTTACTAGATACCGACTGCAAAAACTGTTGAAAGCCAAGCACCTGAAAACAACCGGTCTAGAGAAGCGACAACAGTTGTTCAAGTAAAGTTCCACAAAAGTAACCTTTCCCGAACTTCTCATACTATTGTAAGCACACATCACTGCACCAGCATAGTGTTTTTTATCGGCGACTTTGCTCCACAAATCAATCCAGAGATATGCGAGTTGTTGATGAGACCGACTCGAAGCCAACAGTTCTCTGACTGTTCGCTGTCGAATTCTCTTCAGTGAAAAACCTTGCGGCACGCATCCGCAAAGAAACTGTAATTGTAAGCCTCAATTGACTTCTTCGCGTTCGCATTTATGTGCAGCGATGTCCGAGTGGTTAAGGAGATTGACTCGAAATCAATTGGGCTCTGCCCGCGCAGGTTCGAATCCTGCTCGCTGCGAACCTTTTGCAACAGGTTCCCGTAAATATACAAAGTGAGTCCTGGCCAAAACAATGTTTTCTTTTGCCCAGTATGTTTCACAAATATATACAGCGATCTCCTCTGTCCGTGTAACCTCGCACCCTTGTCATCCCTTGCAGAACACTTCCTTTCTGTAACAACTTGATCAAGAAACGTAGAAACATCTTTAGCCTAAGGTTCAGAGTTTTCAATATCGCCTAACATTCTTGATACATGGTTATAATTTCATATTACTGCTAAAGCAAATGATTTTAAGTCAGTCGTCTCAACTACTCGGATATTAGATTGGAAGGGAAGTCTGGCTAACTTGTAAAAAATTGAAAATTTTTGTTTAAATTCCAAACAAACACAATAGGAATACTCTTTGAATTGAGGTCATCGTCCTCGACGACTTTCCGCCATAGCTCCGTCAAGTTTCGGATCTGGTAGAAGTAGCATTCCTTCCTCTACAAATCGAAGAACTCTTAACATGCTTCTTCAACATCAGCGAACGATTCAAATCAAATGTCCAGAACAAGGCTTGTCTTCGAAGTCAAGAATTCCGTCATTAAAGCGTTGGAACCATCGTCCAACAGCAGATTTGGTTGTTGTGCCTTAGCATTCAACTTCGTTGATTTCATCGACTTCATTTCGCTGTGAAAGACTCTCTCTCCAATGATGACGCTGTAGAACATAGACTTCGATTGTATCGTTGGGCAGACCTGTGTTACAAACCTAGACTCCAATCATTAAGAAAGTGAAAATAAAAACGAATAATGTCTCAGTGGGAAAATTCCGCATTAGAAACCGTATTATCCCCAGTGCGGTGATATGACGGTTAAAAGAATGCTAAACATGGGTTATCTCAAGCATTAGGGTGTCCTAGAGCTTTCTTCCCAACATGGTACCACCGCACTAGTTGACGGTGCAGTTTGCCGCTAAAGAACAGGAACTTTGGCCTACAGTCAAGCAGTATTTGTAGGGAAGCGTGCTACAATATATGCACTGATTTCCGGCCAATATCTTCAACCACTCGCATAACTCCGCATTCATTATTTGGTCGCAGTTGTCACTACAGAGCATTAAGCTGACGCAGTGCTCTGCGCTAACGATCGTATAGGTGGCTCGATGCAGGTTGATGTCGTGAAACAATAGTTGTTTGCTGCGGCTGCGAAGACCATTATCGAATAACAACTGCTGTAGACAATCTACTTGGATCATCGTGACATCAATGAAAGAGAAACCCCCATGACCGACTATCACTTAACCTCGGCATTGATTGAATATCTTTTTGTTTTTCTTATGCAGCATGTACGCAGTTGTTAATTTGACGATTTATTTGACACAGACGAACACTACAATGAACTTGATCGTGGTGGCTGATGTTTTGGCTTTATCGCCCTTTTCAGAGCGTAAAAGAATCAAATTGATATGCAAAACACTTAGATAAGCACTATCATAACCAGAGCAGAAGAGCTTACGTGCCTTTTTGTTTTATGCTCTGTGAGATGTTATGTGGACGAACCGCGTACAGTCTTGTATGGACAAGGATTGTGCGTTAGGGAAGGGTCCCGTGACCCAGGTTAGAAGAACGATCTGAGATATGGCCCGATGTCACATGTTATAACGAGGCATTCGTCTTTGCGGTTCATCTTGGGGCTTTTGGCGTGAATCCATAACGCTTCGAGTGTTTTTCGCGCCGAGGTCTTTTGCTTCCGGGCGAGGATAGTGACTTTGACCCAAAACCATCATTGCTGTGGATCCGTATTTTGTGCGCCCCAATGGAGTTTCCATATCATTATTACGCAATCCGGTTTCGTGTTCTTCTACGCGATGTAAAGTTGTGTTCCCGTTTCACCGATATATTCGTATCTGCACGTTGTGCACGAGATCAGGTAAACTGTGCCTGAACTCATGCAGTGTCCGTCTTTACCGTTTAGGCATATTATACAATTTTTTGTGGAACAGAGAAGATCGTATAGGCGGTTACGGACTAACTAGCGTTTGAGAGTCATCGTTGGTATTTCGATCACAATTACCAATTCTTCTAGACCTGCCCTTTTCAAACATCGCTTTATAGTTGTACTTATTTCGTCCGAAATGAAGGGTAGGATGAACGAGATCTTTTTGTCATTGGTTCTATCGTTGGAGTGTTTAATTTTTCCTCTGAACCGATCCTGATGTGCTACATTTTCGTAACCATTGGAGATGGCTATTTTGCGTTCCAAGTTCAATGATTCTCTCTTCTTTTCCCTTTCTGTGCACAAGCCGTAAGCAATGCTGAACATGTCTCTTACAAGTGATCGTTTGATGTGAGAAGGGTGAGAGAAGTGGTGATGAACCAAGATGCTTTTATTACTGGCTTTCGACACCATTTTGTAGTGTAACCATTTTTGGAATAGTTAACTTAAACTTTGAGGAATGGAGGACAATCTTTTTCGGTTTTTTCTCGAATGAACCTTAGGTACTGCGACTGTGCGTCAAGTATTTCAAAGCACTTGTCCATGTCCTCCTGTGTTGAAAACATGACAAAGCAGTCGTCAATATACCTGCAGTAGAGTGATGGACTGAGATTGAGTACAGGGGCTTCGATTTTAGACATAAACGCAATGGCAAGGCTTGGTGCCAGTCGTTGTCTCATGGCCAATCCTCTGAGGTGTTTGTAGTATGCTCCGGACCATCCAAATACTGCGAAGTTTAGGCAGTTCTTCATCAGTATCATAAGGTGCTGAGTTGAGAAGCCATAATATTTATTGCTCCTTCATGTTGTGTAAAGAGCTCATAGGTGGCTCGTAGTGCGGAATCATTCGTAACGTTTGTGTTAAGAGATGTCACGTCGAATGATTCCATAACGCACGCGTTGTTGGGGTGCGTATTACGTAGATGATCCAGAAACATTTGGGTGTTGGTGAGGTGGGCTGGGATGTGTCTCAATAACTGGACGAGCATTAGATTTGTAAACCAAGCTGTCCTGTCCGTTGACCCGTTCACGCAAGTAATGATGGGTCTTGTCGTAAACTTCGAAGGATCGCTAGGCACAAGTCATCAGTGGATTAAACGTGTGAGATTTTATGGGTAGATATAGGACAGCACATGATGGTTGGCCTATTTTGAGCTGTGTAATTATGGATGGCTTCAAACCTGCTGCTCTTGCTAACTGGGCCCAATCCGTCATTAATTGTTGACACTGACTTCAGAATTCCTTAACAGACGATGGGCAGTATAAGGAACGATCTTCTAGATGTTTTTCCGTTATACGACATCCGACTAACGAGGGATTACAACAAACTCTCCGCCTTTATCACCAACTAATAGTTGATAGCCTTATATCTTATTAGACCTCGGACCTTGCGTAAGCCACATTTCTCTGTGGCTCTGAGGTTGGAACATAGTTTCGTTACGACGAATAGTGATTGAGCGTTCTGAGAGTATCGGTCGAAAATTTGCGAAATTTGTAATCAACTTCATCGTTGGGTTCTTGTTGTCTGAAAAACTTCCAAGAGGAAGGAGGTGTTGGAATCGCTCCTACTTGTTTCTTTTTTCCTTGTGCAATGAGTCTCACTTTGCTTTATAATGAAGTTCGTCTCGAAGTTGGTGCAGACTGCCGTGATCGTACGCAGGGTTTCTTTAGAAATGGGCTGCACTGGTGAGAAGCTCGACCCAGTTCTTATAGCGAGCACGCGTCCTCAGGAAGAGTCATGCCTCCCAATACGGTGATCCTTAATTTTTCTGGCACATTATCAACCACTGATCGACTTTTGGGACTTTCTTGAAAGGCACTGATGCTTTGTTGGAGCTGTTTTTTGTGATTTGCTCTGGAGATTGTCGAATTTTTTGCTCAGGGTTACTTTAATGCTTGACCTGAAAGAGTTGCATATTAAAATTGACTCACCTACAATCTTCATCCAAAGGTGATCATCGTTTGCCATCAGAAAAATTCGCGCAGTAGTTGTAACTCGATGTCCAATATTCGGTTGTTGTTCGTTGATCGACCGCATACTTTGTGTAATCGCTTCCGTTTTATGAAGCTCGGGATGATTCGGTGTTTAATACAACGACGAATGAAGTAGATTGCTTGTCTGGCTAGGACTATCTTTTGTCTTAGTAACAGGACTTCTTTGACGAGTCGGAAGTAATTTGCTGGTACATTTTGAAGCAACTCCCATGACCGACTATCAATCAACCTCGGCATTGTTTGACTAGTTCCTTGGTTTTCTTATTCAGCAAGTACGAGGTTGTTAGTTTGAAGATTTATTTGGTACAGACAAACAGTAAAATGGACTTGATCGTGATGGCTGACGTTTCGACTTTATCGCCCTCTTCAGACCCTGAAAGAATCAAATTGATATGCAAAACACTCAGACAAACACTTTTATAACCAGAACAGAACAGCTTACGTACTTTTTCGTTTTCTGATCTGTGAGATGTTATGTGGACCAACCGCTCACAGTCTTGTATGGACGAGGACTGTGGATGACGGGCAGGATCTCGTGACCCAAGTTAGAAGAACGATCTGAGATATGGCCCGAAGTCACTTGTTATGACGAGGCATTTGTCTTTGCGGTTCATCTTGGCTTTTGGCGTTGTCTACCTTAATTGGTATTATGTATTTTGATTTCACCGTTCACCTCGACGAAGTAGGTTTAGACACTTTTTTGATAAATATCTGTATGAATGCCGTAGCAACAAATTATTCAATAAAACTGAAAGATTAAGTAGATATAAATACTTCCAGCTTAACGTAAAGAGAAATCAAACAATCTTAATGTCATACAGGATTTCTGAGATCCGAAAATACCTAGTTGAGTTTCTTCTTAGGTTCAACAGCTTTATAGCTAGAATTTGATGTTAGCATTTTCTATTTGACTGCGCTGAAACTACTTTTTTATTCAAACTACACAATTCTTCGCACTAAATAAAATGCCATGTCTTAGAATTCTATGTGAACTCGAGTGGATTATGTCCCAGTGTACAAAAAGAATCTGTACGACCAGCCATTGGTGGAGTCTCAATGCGCTAAAACCACGCATGTTCTGTCCCCTTCAAGAACGTCCTCACCAGAGCGAAAATTCGGCACGGTGGCATGGGCGACCTACAGGCGCCGCTGTCGATCATTTTCTTTCAGCAAAAACTATAGCCTACCTGATGATTTGCATAGTGCACACAAATTATTCCTAAAAATACATATTGAACAAAAAATAAAGCAAACCTGCAAATATCGTAGGACACTGGTACAGACGGAGGTGTGAAGCTTCGTTGATGTAGGATGCCGGATTGAGCCGACTATATGTGAATTTGACTACACCTCTAACCACTGTGTTATGCGCACCCTATATATACAGCTCTCGTTTTTACTGAATCTACTCTGCTAAGAATTTAAGAAGCTGTATCACATTGACTATCATTTGATATAAATATTCAAGGACGGTCGTCGTTGAATTTTTGCCACATTTGATTCCAACCAGTCTATACGATGCATTGAAATTAGTATGTAAGGTGTGTCAAACTGTTTCCTTAAAATTGTCACTGTACTCTGCGGCTCATAAAGTGGAAGGTACTCAAGACATGGAAGCTTCAAGAATGTCTTCAAGGCGACATCATTATGTTCACCATCTGCATATTGACTGTTTGAAGCTGCATGGAATAGCGAATCAATTGCAGACAATTCTGATCGACTACGGCAGGACAATGTTTATTAGCCGATCGCAGTGCTTTGCGATGCCAAATCAAAATTCGCTCCACCGTTGGTTCACTACTGCACGGTAAATGGTACGTTGACAGGTAGCTGGAATAACTGATAGTTTCGTAACGGTGATTCCACTTATGTGATTATGCCAAGCATTTAATTTACTTCTTTCTCACCTTCACTAGTCTAAGAGTCTCTACACCTTCGGGAAGGCAGTCATTTTCTGATAGTGTGCCGTTAGGACGGCATGTTTATGAAACAGAATTGCACGTGAAGAAAGGCGTGACGTAGTAGTGCCTCGAGATTATCTTTCAATCTTGATGCACACATATAGTTTAAGTGCCTCTGTGGCCCTTTCGGGATGTTCATAATCTATTTATGCTGTCCATGTTCTCAACCATATCAATCTCTCAAATATAAAAAAATACCCTCATTCACTGTGTAATTACACCCGAATAAGCATTCAATAAACGTTTATTTTGAATAAACAAAAATACGCTGTTCATCGTTCAGTTTCGCTTTATTCTAATTTTTCACTGTATTCAAAATCTGCCGTACGGATTAAGAATATGAACTCAACGATTCAGTCGGCAAAAAGGTGTTTTCGTGTTATCCAGGAACAAATGAAGAAACGGTTCTCTTCGCTGCACAAAAAATTCCCATTGAACGTTCTATTGAACATTCGAAAAAATAAATCTTTCGCTACTGCACTACGTGAATGTTTTTTGATGAGCCTTTTTTCTAGCATTGTGAAGAAAAAAGAAATTAATTTTCCACACATGCTTATTTCTCATAAGGCAGAACTGTTTCCCGGAATTATGAAAAGCATTCGATAGCATGAAGTTCCCAACGCTTAGCTTATTTTCTGTAAAGACCGTTTCACTATAATGTAGGCAGAAAAGTAAGACAGAGATCACATATGAAAGCGTTTTCGGCTAATGTGTAGACTGTAGGAGATGGAGGGGGATACTCTTGGTTTCGACACGGCGATCGCTCGATTGCGCAGACTCGTTACGCGCAACTTTTGTTATTTAATTAGGAATTTTGTTCAGCTTTGAAAGAAACTCCACATACATCGTATGACTCCATTACTTCAACATTCCTCTACGCCTTCATATGCTTTTCGTACCTCTAGGGAGGTAACGGTCAGAGCAAACCATGGGTGTAAAAACATTTTAATATCGAATGTTACTGAGTTATGAAAGTACCTTTTCAAATAAGAAGCGCACACTGCTATAGCTAAAGATCTCAGCTTTCGAATGATTGCTGACAGTCTTATGCTTATGAAATTTCTTACCCGGCGATTTGAGTAGCTTCTTAATTTGTCCTCGAACAACTTCGAGTAATCATCACTACGATATGCGGTGGTACAGCGTGCTGAAAAAAGTTCTATTTCCATAAATGAGTTTATTATAAATTCGGTATTCTACGAGCTATTGATTAACCTACTGAATATCACTGTGGGTCATCAAGCAGGGATATTGCTGCTACTAGTACTTTGAAGTGTTTTGAAACTCATAATTAGCGATTATTTCGCTGTTTTTCTATTTGTCGCAGTCTATGTACTGACTATTATTCACTGTATTTGGGTCAAAAAACATATATCAAGAACTAGATTGAGTCAACTTACAGTTGAATTACTGGTCAATGAACCCTTCAGTGAAAAAATTTTCTGTTAAATTTTCTACTGGAATTTCGTGTCCTTTTCCCAGTGAACATTTACCATGACTTCTGTCTACATGGGCTATCGAGTATTTGCCAAAATTATAATGAGAATGTTATTCACGCTAAAACGAATTGTCAGAAAGAAAATGGCTATCAACAACCCAGAGCGACCACTCGCCGAGATGTCTGTCTATCAGCATTGTAGTGCTTATGTTATCGTAAAGTGATTGAAGAATTCTTTGCATACTCCTGAGAGAAACTGTTTTTTGAATATACTCCTAGAGACCCTCTCATCGTAGTTGGAATAGCATGACAGCCTGATTGCTACATATCACACTCATATCTTAGAGAGATGACTGTCATGATGATCATTGCAGCTTTTGAATATTTAAAACATTGATATGGTGCATTTACTATATTCGATTTTCAAATATGACGTTACACCAACCGGATTCCAGAAATTTCTAGATGCCCATAGTCATGTGCTCTATCAGGCTAGCGTTGTGGCATTTCACGAAAATCTACGCTTCGCGAAGCAAATTGTGCTGAAAAGTAAGTGTAATAATCATAGTAGCAAAAAAGTTTACGCTGTTCATTTTAGTAGAGGAAGAAGCCTGACGATAATCATATTTACTTTTCATGTCCCGGAAGATCAAGGCGCACTCACGTGGTGTTGGTAGAAATTATGGACTCAACGGATAGATCAGCTCCTACAATGGCGCCTTCAACAAGGAACTCTTGAAAACGTTATTATAGGCAAAAAATTAGTTGTCTTTCGAAAAGGCGATGAGCTTTCTTTGTTCCTCTTCTTGTTTTCGAACGCCGTTGCTGTTTTGCAATTTTTTAATTGGCTTTAGTGAATTGTGTAACATTTCTTACAGAATATTTTCTGAAATGTTTTCGTCTATTGAAGGTTGTTGCCTTCTCTGGAAAACAATGTGAACGAGAGGGGATACTGTGTCATTATGAAAAATACGTAGTGCGAACTTAATTTGCATGTAGAGTATTTGTTGAAATCTGCTACTGCGAATTGCAGCTGAATAGGTGAACGATGTTGTTGACTTAGACTGGAAATTTGAGTTGATGTGATTGCGTTCGTTTTGTATTTTACACAATCTGTGTAAATATGGAGGCTCGGTTTTGCTCATTTAAGACATATGCGAGTCTTCCAGTGTACAGCAAAACCTGCGTAGCCACGGATGTAACTCTTTGCGACAAAGGGATCAACAAGCTCACTTTGTAGATAGTCATTACATAAAAACTCGGTATATCAAATCTTCATGGTGATGCACAATCTCATTGCTCAATGTTTCAGACTATACTGTTGCTTTTCTAGATTAGAACGTTCAATTGTTATTATATCACTGATGTTTATACTTTTAAGTATAGTTCTGACACCGGCTTTTTCACCTGAGATAGATGTCAGCTTAGTCTACATGCTGTGAGACGTCTAGTCACCATGGCGAGCATCACATGACACCACAAGCAACGTGCAGTGCGTGCTAAACTGTGATTTAAACATTGAATCAAGTAGTACAGGAAAAATCATTAAATGTGCCATAATGACAAAAAAATGATAGTCAAATTTTTGAACTGAGTAGGCTTTTACATATTTTCTACGGTTTCAAAATTCAATGGTCATCAATTTTTAAGCGATCCTTTATTGGACAAAAATGTGTCAGATATAATCGCTGTTTCAAACTTGCTTCAAGCGACTTAGCTTTTCACTTTTAGAGAGATGGTAGAATGGTAGCAGACTTGCTCGATTCTATGCGGTCCATCAGGTTGACAAAACGTAGGGCTCTGTAGTTTGGTGAACGCCACAGCATGTTCGTTGTAAAGCCTTACTGAGAATCAGCTTGATAAGCATTAAACGGCATGCGTAAGAAATATGCTACTCTCTATCGACAGGATATCTCGAGCGCAAATTTCGCGGACTTGATTCAATACAATATTCGGGATTATTGCAATTATAATGACTGATCATTTTGATAAACAAACAGTAATTCTTAAATGGAAATCGTTCTATTGTATATTGTATAAAGGAATTCTTTAAAAAACCTACTTGGTAGATGAACACTGTTGAAGCCCTCGGCTTCGAAAAACGACCTATTGCCCTTCCAAATGCGGTGTTGAGAGCGTTGGCATCCATTGGAGTAGAGATTTTTCCTGCATAATACATTATAACTGATTGATCATTATGCTGTTACGCCTCTAACTACTTTTCGGAATCTGTTACTGTCTGGATCATCTGGCTATTTAGTTTCAGGCTAAACCAACAGCTTGATATTTTCTATCACATAGCTTTTCGTAAGTGGCTTCCTTTAGCTAGTTGCTCATTCAGGTTTTTCTTTCCGCACTACGAGTTTCTCACAGCTCTTCTCACTAGCCAAATTTTTTGGAAGCTTTATTTGAGATCGGATCTCATTGTATGATTAGATTTAGTATGCTGGAGCCCATAATTTATATGTACTTCTCGCAGCACAATTGGCGTACTATCTTCAAAAAGAAAAATTTGTAGGTAGTGTAGGACATCGCTTACAGTCATCCTTTACAAAAAGGATGACCGAAAAGGTATCTTCGGAATTGTCACCCGATTTACTTGTTGAATGTTCTCTACAAGCTCTTCACTAACATCATTCTTTTGCGCGTTTTGGCGATTTTGGACGAGGCACAATCAGCTGAACAAGCAGGATTCCGTAAGGAATTGTGTTGCAAGAACCGCGACTAAGCCATGTCACGCTCCATCGAACTCTGTCGGGAATACCATATGTCCCTTTTTCTAACCTTTATCGACTATGAGAAAGTGTTTGACAGGCGCTTGTCGACCAATTTATTGAACCGTCCTGTATACGTACCTTAGCAGACTGTTATCAAAACTACAGCAAAAATACGGCTTTTCCATCGACCTCTCATCATACCCATAGGAAAAAAGACTTGACAAGGCGACATTATATCACCAAGGCTGTTTCCGCCGCAGTGCAATGGATGTTGAAGTCGTTCGATTGGAACGACAAAAGCTTACGGATTGATGGCAAATTCCTGTCGAATCTTCGTTTTGCGGTGGACTTCGTCATCCTTTCATAAAGTAACACTAAATCAGACGATGCTCGAGGAACTGTACAATGCGGAATAAAATAATGAGCTACGCTAAAACAGGCTCACCTTTTTGATTTGAAATTTCTCCTAGTACTCCGTTATGCGGCAGAGACGTGGGCTGATACCTCGACCACGTCAAAACTGCTGCGAACAACTCACAGAGCGTTAGCACGATGTCTTCTGAGGTCTAGTTGACTCTCACAACAGCTAACCTGCCTGTGTAGCTCAAATTCTTAAAATTTGTTTTATTTAAGTGATACAGAAGAATTTGCGTCACTGGCGGAACACAGATGGGCTGGTCATATATCAAGAAGATCAGATGACAGATGGGCAAAACAAACTAAATAGTGGAACCCACATGGTTACAACCGATCCCGAGGACGACCACTCACACCTGGGGAGGAAGTGTTTGTAAGAGGACTTGATCAGCTGTACTCGCAGCTGCCGATATCTGTAGCAATCACCCATGGCGCATCATCAAGCTATCCTTATACTTTGTCTAGAGTTATACATCTTCGGGTCCATCGCTAATAGTAGCAGAGATGAGCCGAAGACGAAAAATGCATTGACAAAACGGGTGGCCACTTTGTGTCCGCATTAAAAAAGCACTTAGGCAACAAGAGTAACTTTAAAGCAAGCCCTTCTAGCGCCACATAGAACATGGGCGCATAACGAAAATGATTTTTGAAAAGAAATCACCATTCTCACATCATTAGTAAAGATTAGCTTTTATGCTTTCATGAGTAGAAAAGGACCAGTCCGAACTTCAATTTTGAGTTTAAAAATAACTGATCTTTCTACAGCCTCAGCCATTGCCATATTGACCCGCTCTTTATTTAATTCGGCATTTGTCTTTAATTCCTCTTCAGACGGCGGTGGTGGAAAGTAACGTTCCGAAGTTGTTTCTATCTTAATTTAACGTGCAACTAAGACACGCGACTCTGTGCAGTGTGGATGGATTGACTAGGCGCAAAATTTGAACCTAATTCTGGTAATGACCGATCAGTACTCCGAAACGTCATGCCACCTAACCGAGCAACTCTTGGTGACTCTGGCGCGCAAAGGTTTTCAAAGTTAAAGCTGTGTCCACAGTAACCGTGCTCCCACTTTTTCATCTTCTTTCTTGGCTGTTAAGAGCTCCAAGATTCCATCTCAAATTTTTTTTTTTTGACATGGCATTGAACATCTCTGCAACATACCTGTAGTGCTCTCATTTGGCTCGAGTACCATGCTGGTATGATCTTCTCTTAATCCCAAAATACTTGTGACGTCCTCTGTGTAACTGGCAAAGGTCCTCTTTGGCAATGCCTTACTCTACAAATCAGGTAAGAGCGCTATAGATTACCTGTTTCAAGACTATTTCAGAACTCGATAGAAAATCAACTTAACTAGAATTCAACGATATTCATGACAAAAGAAATTTCCAAGGAACAACGCAATATTCACTCAAAATTTTTTGATACTTTCGCGGTTGATGAATGGGAGGAAGCGAATTCAATAAAAAAAATGACGGAGCCCTCACATTTGATGTCAAAAACCGGTAAGGTAAAGATTAATGAGGTGAAATTGTTCTTACATAATTTCTTGGTTCAGAAAAAAGCACTTCAGAACAGTCTAAAGCTAGTAAGCTACCTAAAAGTAGCTGCATCCAAATCCCATGCTCTTGATTAAAAGCAAGACAAAAGTGGTGAGAATTTATTGCTAGATCTTTGGAACCTCAGAAGAAGACGAGCACACTGAAAGTGTAGGAAATAAATTCTCTTTCTTCCTTCGCTTTCTTCATTGTTGATTACCGTTTCATTCCATTTATCATGTCTATTTTGCGCGCTATTTCTTTTCTTATATCATCAAGCATTTATTGAACGTATCAGTTCACCAATATTTTGGTTTAGGGAAGGCAAAAAAGCTTGTGTCGACGAAAATGAAAAGAAAAAAATTCTGAAAGAAGCCAATCGGCAGTAACATACTGCCTCCTTCAAGAATGATAAACGATCTCGAATATATTCCACGTATCACCGTTTATTGTGAATTTTATAATAATACCTTCCTGCTAAACCATGGTAAAAATGCGATTTTTTTGAGGTTCGAAACATGTTTATTCAACACATTTTCGCTTCGCAGTTTGCCTTCGTGCACGTAACCAAAACAAGCCATTTTTGCTCAAAAAGATGGTGCAATGTTTCTCAATATATTCTGTTCATGTGAAGCTGGTAATTCTTTAGTGTGAACTTGCTAGCTTTTCGAATTGGGTGTTTTCTACATTTTTCGAAAGTGAAGCCTTTACAAGTAAGGGGGACTGTAGCCGAGTGGCTGTGATGCTCGTTGCGTGCGGCGTAGTTGAACTTCTTTCTCAATGCTCTATGGCAGTCAACAAATTCAAAGAAGAAGGCGAAAAATCGAATTGAATGTTAAAAGTACTGAATCCTCACAGTGATAACAAAAAACTATGAAGGCGGATCAATAAATGCTTGACAAGTACATGCCTCACGCATTACTTCAAAATTAAGTAACGATGCAGTTGCTTGGCATAAGGTGCCATGCTCTCAAGAAATGCTTGCAAAAATTAACTGACGAAAGTTAAGGCTACTAGTTATCTGTGACGACCAATCAAACTCCCAAAGGGGCGAAATTTAAAAGCAGTTGTAAAGTCGGTCGTCGCAGAAAAGTTACGCGCATTAAAACTTCATTTACTGTAAATGAAAGTAGATTAATAATTCTCTTACATTTAGTGCGGTTCGTAGTATTTTCAGTGGCTATAAAAAATTAGCTCCTCAGGTAAGTTTCAGAAGAGTGAGTATCTCTCAGATTTCAGCCAAAATGGCGCTCCACTTAACCCACTTTTTACCTACAATGAAGTAGGCTCAGGAAGAGGTGCTTAAAAAAAGTCAACATAGAGAACGCCGTACAGTGCTCAAAAAACTATCTACCATCATAAAACGATAGCTAATTGATTATCTCTATGTAAACAATAAAATTTTATCACTTTCCCTAGGGCTGATGATTGTCGCATAAGCTGCGATTCTTGCACCTGATCTATTTCATATCGTGTGAGGTTGAATACGTTTTCGAAAATAATGTTGATCATTCTGTACTCATACGGAAAGAAACCTTAATAGGAGTTCTGAATAAATGTAATCACATGAGGTTTGAGATATGACCTAAGCCTGCAACCAGCGATTACCGTTTTCTGAGGCTCACTAAGTCTTCTAATGCACTATCTCGACTTTTCTCTGCCTGTCTTTCAGCCTTCTTTAAAGCCTTTAGGGACGGAGCGTATTCTACACCACTCATTGACATTTGCTGGATATTTTCACCGGAAAGAGGTGCTCGCTAAACTTTTTAATCAGTCGGTAACTTGAAACGACAATTCTAACACTATATCCTTTCATTATTATTTGAGCCAACTTGTCATGTGGAACAAAGAACTCGAAATAAAGGTATAATTCTAACACTATTTCTTGCTTTTTTAGAAGTCATTCTCCATGTACTGCAGTAATAGAGGAAGATGAGGCTCCGCTAGGGTAGTCATTCAAGCAAGACTCACTGAAGATGTCTCGCTATTTTACTAAGATCTGATTGACAACGATTAACTAGAATTCTCCACCTTGAGCGCTTGTAGACAAGCGAATGCTAATGGAATTTATCAGCTCTCGAAGTTGGTACATGCCACAAATTTTGTTCGTGTATCACGTCTGTTTGAGGAATGTTCGTCGTGAACTCAGAGGTAGTAATGCACCCCTTTGTTATTCTGAATTCAGTCTCTCTATTTTGCTTACGGGGGTATTCATGATAAATGCTGACATCCATATGCGACTGTTATGCATTACATACGAGGAACACCGAATGTTATCTTGGTTGAAAAGTGCTCATACAAAGAATATCAACGCGTTCAATATTCGAATGGCAATCTTTTGAAAGGACGGAGTAGCTAAGTCTGGCTTATTTATTTGAAACAAGATTCGGTATGGAATAAAAAATATTTTGAGAAAAAAGTTTCGCTAATTCGCGAACAGAAATCAACGTCAATAAGTCGCATAAACACCATGGAAGGAATATGAGGTACAGTACGCTCCAAAAATCTGAGCGTAATTACTGTCATGATTAGAGCTATGTTTTTTGTATGCTCAGCATTTTTCAGAAAAACACTGTGCACTATCATTTGCAATTTGCATGAAGTTCGGAATCAGTTCCGTTTTAAAAAAAACGAGGAAGGTATAGGCCTTACAACAACCATTACAAGCATTATCACTACCTCCTTTTCTACAAGCGTTCCTGAAACCGCAACGACCTGATTGCGAAATTGTTCTCTCTTTTGTTTATACCCTTGCTTGCGTGTGTTATTCTCCCTTTTAACTGATCGTATAAGGTACGGATGCGATGTGTTGTCTTCGAAATCGCAGTGCCTCAACCAACCACTCGTCTTATTTTATCCACCAGGTCTTTCTATGAATGAGGCCTATTTTAAGCTTACTCGAAGTCCACTACTTTCCATGGCCACTGTAATTTGTTCGAAAACTACATAATGTATGGTGTATCACAGATAAAGCGATAACTGACGTAAAACCACGAAATTCGATCTGTTGCAGAAGTTACTAGACCCTAGGGAAATGCGGCTGTTTCACATGACGCTGGTATCGACGTGATGACAAAGCGTGAGAAGCGCATATTAGATGATATCACCGTCATGACGATGCAAATTATCTAATGTTCCAGCTGTCATAGAAAGAGTCATTGAAGGTTTTTTTTTGTGAAAATTGGGATTTTGTCAGTAACTTTTCAAATTTGAATTCCCACTTTTTTATATGGTGGATTTAGAAAAAGTCAGTTGCAAAGGTATGTGATGCACTCCCATGTAACAGAAAACACTGGACCTAAGCAAAAGAGGAGAGCTTTTTAAGGCACATATATACTCAGATAATGCAATTTTTATCATATTTCGATCAGACTGACTTCTAGTTTACCCATCCCTATATCCTTTCAGTTTCGCCTCAGTGACAATTTCTCTTTTTGCGTACACAGCGATTTCATCAATTTCACTATCTAAATGTCATCAAGCACTTCGGAAATTCATCACGCTAATTCTGGGAAGGTCCAATAAACTCTATAAGTCCAGATAGCCCATGATAGGGTAAAGCATATTATCCTTGGGTACGCTTAATGAAAAACAGTGATAAATTGTGGGCTTTATACTGAAAAAATAATGCACTTTTTGATCTTCGAATAAGTTGCTATGTTGGCGCGACGACACTTTACTGGAACACTATTGATGGAGAAGATGACATAAGTTGAAAAATGACTCGACAGTCACTCAATGTAAACATTGCGATTTTTATGTAACAGACATTGCAACCGACTATTTTGAGACCCCGTTCAGGAACAATATTATCTGACAATGTATTATGAGCGTTTGATGACGACTGTTGTGAGCATTTCTATAGTGAAACACACCGACCTTTCAAATTCGTCAGTTGCACAGTGCCTTTTCGTTCAGTCAATTCCTCGGAGATCTACCCCTATATTGAGCAATCAACGACGAACTTTTCACACTCGAAGCACGTCAAACAATCATCGTGGCGTTCTTTTCGAATGGTTGTCGACTGCATGGCGTATGTCTGTTAAGTGGGCATATGTAACAAACGTTGCAATCGACTAATCTAAAACCTCGTGCAATACATATATTGTAGACCTCGTGAAACGCTCAAAACTCTCAGGTTTTATTTCCATCATTGTTTTCGATTTAAAATAAATTCTAATTTTCCTCTTTTGCAGCTATTTTATAAGACCTTTTTTGGATCTAAATGTTTCCTGGAATGTATAGAGGAACTCGAGAACGCGAGGTTACATCAATCATTCAAGAGTTGAGCTGTCGTGGAAATTTCTGAGAATGTTCTACATAATAGCGTTTTTTTTTTATTCAAAAGTGAATATCTCTTGAAAGGATTTCTTTGAAAATAATGTGGACGCAAACACCTTTGCAGTTTTTGTGAACTAAAGAGAATATTGGACAAAATGCTTTAAGGAGTATAAAGATTTGGAGTACAAAATTCTTTAACATGAAAAATGTTAGAGTGAAAATTCATTATAATTCAAGCTCTAAACCAACTAACTGATAATCAAATCTAACTATTCAGTCATCACAACAGTTCTGTTTTGTGAAAGTAAAATAATAAACAACTTAAGATGTTTTTGAATGTCGACAACTGCATTTGCACCAGAAAGTGGAAAAAATTGGTTCTACAAAACGGAACAAACCTTGAAAAACTCATGTCACGCAAACCTTCCAAATACGCTAACACAATTTAATAATCGAATATATCGATACTGTTATATAATATACATAAACAAATATATATAGTTAAACGCACTTAATTAAATGATAATTTATAATGATATAATTATGCAGTATTAATCACATTAATAGTACTGTATATATATATATATGGAGCGCATGTGGCGCAGTGGTTAGAGGTGCCCTGCGTCGCACACGAGGTCAATGGTTCGATCTCGCGCTCATGGCTCACCAAGCCATCCATCCCTCCGGGGTCGGTAGATTGGTACCAGGCAGGTCTCAGACTTGTCTGGGAGGATAAGCAGCACTGACTTGGTTCAGCGGGAGGCCACCGCGAGTTATTATAAAGGCCAGATATGCATTCAATCACCTCAAACGAAGTTAAAAATTGAAGACGAATGCATGGCGCATCCCTCAGGGATTGATCAACGCCGAGAGCTTTATCCTTTATCCTTTTATTTATATATATATATATATATATATATATATATAATCAACTATTTGATACATATAATCGAATACAGTTATTTAAGTGATTAATATAATCAAACACATATATATATATATATATATATATATAATTAAATATATGAGGATATGACATGTTTTGAGCAGATAGGTCTAGTGCTACGTAAGCGCCTATTTCGTCCTTTCGGGACTCTTCAGTGGAACCCCCGCCCCCCTCGGTTTCTTCGATCCCTTGAGGCTGAGTAATCCTCTAAAGGAATCAAGGAATCGACGCCGATTGAAGGAAATATATAGATATATATGATAATTGAATATATATAATAATATATGTACATATATATGTATATATGTATGTACATATATATGTGCACTATATATATATATATATATATATATATATGTATATATATATATACCTCTTCTTTATTATAAAAGTCACAAGCTCGACTGTCGGTCATCACAATGTCAGGTAAATATTCTATGATCTGATTTGCGGTGACTTATTACTAGGCATTGATTTCTTCATAGAGCATTATTCAGCTTCAAAGGATTGGCTGAACCGAGAGACGGTGCTACAGATGAGTCCCGGTAAGACGAAACAGGCGCCTGTGTAGCACAGGACCTAATGGCTCAAAGCATGTTATATCCTTACCATATGATTATTTATTTATATATATATATATTTATTTATATATATATATATATATATATAAATAACCTGGAATGCTACATCAAAAATATCAATTAGAATACAATAAAGATAGTGCTATGCAGCAGTGTGCACACAAACATTCCTTTGTATTCATGAGATAAGCTTGTGGGTACTAAATCGTCTCGACTCGAAAAAAAATCGGTGCAGTTGAGAGAAAGCAGAAAAAAATTACGATTTTTGTGGAGAATCAGAATAACTGAATCTCAAATATGTGTAAATCACAAAATCATGAGGATTTATGTCTGAATGTCCACATAATGTTCTCCAAAGTACTTATGCAAAATTTTGATAGATGCAGGGAAATCGCTTTCGAGCTTTTGATTGAATTACAAAGGTTACACTTCATCAATAGTTTCTCCGACGGCTCTTGACGAAAACATAGCGATCCGAACTGTCAAAATATGCTTTACCTTGTAATTCAGCTTCTGACTAGAATCTCAATGAAGATCCGCTACACCATCCCAATGGAAGCTGCATCACAGTTTTATTGCTCTTTTTTCAAACGTTTTCCTCTAGGAAGGTGGCCCAGCCAGATTCCGAAGCGCACTGATGGCACCGTTCTACTCCAAACAGTGCTTCGCAACTGAAAATATGGCTATCCTTGGCTGTGATGACATTTCTCAATAAATATCAGTTCGACACTTGGGGAAATTTGATAAGACGAGCTAAAACAAGGATAGTGTTGCCTTTTTCACTCTCATGGAGATGAATTAGAAATATGATTTTGAATTTTGGTGTCATTGTCTTAGTTACAATGATGCCTTCGTTTCGAGTGTTTTTTTAAGACCACAGCTCAAGTTTCAATATGCCACGCATGTCAGTGGTCTGTCAAACAGGGCTGACTTATAGAGCCCGCTACATGTGTTTCGATCTTGCGATCTCGTCAGTCGGGCAGTTACCCTTTCTCTTCTTTTGCTAATCTCTGTAACTTCAATGTGGGGGCTGGAGCTACCACAGAGATTAGCAAAAGCTTCAGTGTAGGGGCTGGCTCCAGCAAAAGACGAGAAAGGGTAACTGCCCGACTGACGAGATCGCAAGATCGAAACTCGCGTAACGGGCTCTATAAGTCAGCCCTTATTGACAGACCACTGACATGCGTGGCTCAAAAAATGATTGCAAGGCATACAATGATGCTGTTGCTTCGGATCTTTTCCATGTGTTGGTGCTGGCTTTTCACTTAAGATCCTACCGCTTTTTTCCAAACGCAAGCGTTGCGCTAAACTCTGCTGCTCATATTTGATCTTTGACCCGACCCTACTGCAATGGTTGCCAATCATTCACTTTCTATGTCCACAATGTTCCACGACGACATCGTGACAGGACTACTTTAGTCCCCAATCACACACTCGCACCATCCCTAAAGAAACCCAGTTACATTCTGATGCATTCAGTAAACCGTTCGGTGTACATCTCAAAATCAGCCCATATCCACAAGCATAAATTCTGACAAAATTCTGTTCATTGTCTACTCAGAGTTTGTTAATTATCCTTTGTCTCTGTAGATGGTCTTCGCCAGATCGAATTTCCATGAAACAGCAATACTACGTCTATTCTCACATGCTACACACTCTCTTCTTGATAGTCGGCTTTATTCTATTCAACCCTTCACTTCAAAAGCTCGCACATTTCAGAAGTTCCTTGGTCTACATCATTAAATTTGGTGAAGTTGAATTAAGCTATCATAAAATTGCCCGATATTCTTTTCAATAAATCATCAAATAAAGATTCTATTCTATTCCCATAATAAAGCAACAACAGAGCTACTCTTAAGCCTAATTGAGCATCCTGTGTCAAGAATAAATGTTCACATATTAAGTATAATTCTTTTCCAGTTATGGAATAATATCTTCCTCATTAAACTGAATCATGAAAGGGTTCATGTAGATCATAACAAAATCACGAATTGAGTAACTTACAGCTCAAATCGTCACAAGAGTTGACACTTGGACGCTCAATTATATCATTTTGACCGTACACTTCAAATTATGACGGCAAGAACGTTCAATTAACTCGGTGATATGAATTTTTCAAGGTCATACTGATTCTTCATCCATTTAACTGGTTGAAATCATCGAGGTGAATGCATCATTTATCAATTAGATTTCTGCGCAAAAGGTGATATTTCAACACTTAATCATATCATTTGAGAGGATATTTCTAAATATTACTTTGAAAACGTCTTATTAATTCGGTGATATTAATATTTTAACGTCATACCGATTCTCGATCTATTTGATTGGTTGGAACCATCGAGGTGAATGCATCATTTCTCGATGACATTTCAGCACAAGAGGTGATTTCTGGAGGCTAAATAGCAACATTTTGGCAGGATATTTCAATTTTACCGCAAGAATGTTCCTTTAATTCGGTGCCATAAATAATTTTACGCTAAACTCATTCTCGATCTGTTTTATTAGTTTAAAACCATCGAGGTAAGTGCATTGTCTCTTAAAGAGATCTCTGCACGCATACGTTCTTTTTTTGGATCCTCCACAATTGTATCACTCAGTTCAGTTATCTGCTTGTCCAATCACTTTGAAGCTATGTGGATGACTTTCCGATTTTCCAAGAAAAAAACCGTTTATGCCACCATATTTCTAGATCTATGAGAAGTGTTACTAACGACGATGATTCGTTTTACAGATAAATGCAATAGCATATGCGCAAACCTCGTTCCCAAGCTTGTTCTATCAATATTATAAAAAGTTTAATAACAAGGCACGTTTGCTGTTTTCATGCGATGACGCTCAAGTACACTTTTCTGTAGGCGCCGACCAACCGGTTTACGTTCGCTTTGCTGATCAACTGACTGCTAGCGATGGCATTGAGAGAACGGACTAGGGTTTATTGACGTTGATTTTTCAGTGCTTGGCAGAGACTGACTTACATTGTGTGAGAAATGTTCAAAAAGCGGCAGTGTGTCCAAAAGTGAGTTATAAACAAGGATTCCACTGTGAATCTTTGGATAAAGAATTTTCTTTGAGAGTTATCGCAGATCGTCCTTCATCAATCCATTTCTTTACGTATTTTCGCTTATCACGATACCACTGCTGCCGCTTTTATGACAGCTATCTCTTATCAAGACGTTCCTCATTGTCGTATGCAAAGTGTTCAGAAATAAAACCTGAAAATGACTTTCCAAAAGCAACTTTCTCAGAATGCGACTGCTCTTCGTATTTCGACGTTCCAAATGCTCCTATTTCTGAATAACCGTTTTTGTTCTCTATTTGACCTTGTTCTGTTCGATCCACACACACTGCTCAACATATGCGAGCATCTCATTTCTATCAAATTGTCTGCTATTGGTATGCAAGTGTTGCCATTATAGTTATCTGCTCAGTGATATCTTTGAAATGATGCAGATTATCTGATATGAGTAATGCTATCGTATATTGAACGCCGCTCGCGTCATGCCTATTACCCTTATCGAAAAGTTTCTTGAAACTTTGTATTTGACTTGGTAACTCTCTTTCGTTTGATATTCTTCAACTATGAATGTTACTGAGTTTTTTTCCAGTTCTGCCGATATAGAGGTTTTGTTGCCTATGGCCTTCTCAAGAGTTCCATTGTCAACAAAGTTGTGGCGAGCCAGGCAACGGTTTCAGCACACCCTTCCACAACTCAAAACACGAAGGGAAACGATAAGAAACGCTATCACAGAGGTGTTCTTCGTGCTTCTCAGTTCTCGCAAATACTTGAATTATCGAAAGAAATTGATTTTTGAGATGACCTCTGAAAGCTCTTCTAATATACAATTACGGGATAATAAGGTAGTGCTGATTATACCGGGGTTTCATCAGTATCTCAAACGCACAAAGAGTTTTTGCATATACTGTTTCTAGTGGTGTCGTAATAATTGGTTTACGACAACTTAGGTAACGAAGAAGTTCTCGGGATGATAGGGAAGCCACTTTTGTGCTTAATCATGAGTAAATGGAGTGATTGCTTCGCACTTAACTGTCCTTTCTGTTTTTTCACCTTAGCTCCACAAAATAAGCGACATTCGACTAATATTTGCTCAAATAAATCATTCGCTTGGAAGAAGTAGCTACAATTCTGCAAAGTGTAAGGAATATCGGAAAAATCCCATAGGGTCTTCGCAAAACCATCGGCTTAACGAATTTTCTCCTAGATTGAAGACATCAGAGGAGCCAAGAGGCGTCTATTTGTAGATACTTATGGCAGAACTCACACCTACCTACGAATATCACTTACAGAGAAGTGTAACCTCAGATGTGAGTTTCACTTGAAATGAAAATTTGTGAAAATTACGTGACTGTCTTTTACTTCTGATCTCACAATAACCCCATCGATCTCTGTTGACTAGACACTGTGAAACTGTCGTCCTAAATTCTTGTACATAGCGCTTTCAAGTAGTCAATGCTAATGTCACATATATTTTCATAAGTAAACAGCTCTGATCTTATGCTTGAAGCGGATCTCACAAAGCGTTTGGAATGAGGACTATACGAAGATCCACAGATAGCTGTATCACCGATCTTCATAAAATTTCTAAGAAACTTAAATTGTACAAGGTACATTTGATTTTACTTGCTCGCCGATAGTTCATTCAGGAGGAGAATCTTGAACTGATAAGCCTTGATCTTTAGCATTTCGTCTAAATTTTTTCAATGCTGTATACGCTTGTTTTCCCTGTTTTGTGTTTCAGATTAACAATTATTCAGTTTCGCGCTATTCTATGTACTTACTAAATTTTAGTGTTAAATTATTCTGAGATGGAAAGAAGTTGGAAAAATGAAGAATTTAGTTGAAAACCTCTATTTGAGTGAAAAAAATTTTAAAATGCCCTACTATTTCAGTGATGTTTCGTTCATAATTTTAATCTTCTAACAAGACACATTTAGGCTTGTACTGCATGCCAGAAGAAGGCGTAACCCTTTCACCAGCATCCCATTTATTAACTTCGGATGAAATCGTCAGGCTAGTAGAACTATTCGCCAGTCATGGTGTTAACAAAATTCGACTTACTGGAGGTGAACCAACAATACGAAAAGATCTCGTAGAGATTGTAGGTGAGAATAATGCAATTTGGTGGAAAATGTGTACTTGAAAGGAAATTCATCGAATTTACTTTTTTACCATTTAGAGAGGATTAGAAATGTGCCGGGGATTAAAGAAATCGGAATAACGTCCAACGGTATCATTTTGGCAAAGAAACTGCGTCAACTTCAAGATGCTGGTTTAACAAAGGTAGCCAGTTGGTTCCCTGTTGTACATAGTTTCACTCTACAGTTCATTTCCAGATAAACATCAGTTTGGATACATTAAATGAGCGAAAATTTACGATGATGACAAGGAGAAACGGATTTACTAAAGTTATGAAATGTATCGATCTTGCTGAGAATTTATTTCCGATGGTAAAAGTGCGTAAACAGATTGTTTTTAATCACTTTCATCTATGATCATGAATATTTGTCAGGTTAATACAGTAGTTATGAGAAATGTGAATGACGACGAGGTGACTGACTTTGTGAAATTGACAACTAATAGAGTAAGCAGTTCTCTGACTTGAAAATTGCTGGTCCCTAATCAGGTGTGCTATTTTCAGAGATTGTGCATTCGTTTTATTGAGTATATGCCATTTGGTGGTAATGATTTCTCCACAAAGAAATTTATTGACTACAAAAGTCTGTTGGCTGACATCGAGAAAACGTTCCCAGGTTCAGTGCGTCGACTACGAGACGCACCAAACGATACCACAAAGGTTTTGCTTCCACTGAATTTTCTACTTCATCTAAAAACGAAATTGCAACATCTGCAAAACCTTTCAATATGGACAATATATCCTGCATCCTAATCTAGAGCTGTGCAGATTCAATCCTCCTTCAAATTGAAGCCTTTTGTGTTCCTTTTTCTCACCTATTGCTTTTTTCAAAGAACACGAAATTTTCATAAGTCATTCTAACTTGAAGAAATTAGTTTTACACGACCTGATTATTGCTTGTTTGAAGAACTGATTTTGGTTCACATAGACATCTCGCTTCGATCTCATTCGACTACGGTCAGTCGAGAAGGGGTTGTAAAAGTAGATTTCAATATTTACTTAAAAAGTTATTCAAGCATTTAGTACAATTTCAGCACTACAAAATAGAAGGCTCTATTGGAAATTTTGGTTTTATAACATCAATGAGTGAGCATTTTTGTGGAACATGTAATCGTTTACGTATAACGGCTGACGGAAATCTCAAGGTTTGTGGTCTCATTTCTAGTAATGGCGGTTCAATTTCGTGAATTTTAGGTCATGTTGACTAGGTTCAAATGTGTTATTAATAGCCAAAATAAAAGCCATTGCAATCAACACATTTATGCCAACGGGAAATGGATTTGCACATTCTTGTGGCATGATAGTCGGTGTTTCGAGATATAGAGAATTCTTGGAAAGCTTCTTCCACATCAGTTGATTGTAGAGTTTTTCTGCAAGAAGCTATTAACGTGCTTGAAGTAATAATATTCCATGGGCGCGACGCCTGGCAAATATGTGGGCTGAAGCAAAACTTCGTAGCTCAATCTGTTAGGCTTTTGAAGTTTTGTTGTGCAACACTGGTTGTCGAATTTTCTTTACCTTCCGAATTTGTTCCAAATGGTGAGCAAAAGTAGGATGGCCGAGTTGAGTTTTATCGTAGCATCTCGCGCATTCTTAACACTATCAGCTTTGATGATTGCTTTTCTCATGACTCTGGTAAGTTTGGGAAAAGAAATGGCTGTTTATGCTTTGATGAAATGCGTCTCGTTTACAAAACTTCTTGAACCACCGCTGCACTGCACGTTCGTTAGCGATTCCTGGACCAAATGCGCTGTTGATGATGCCAGATGTCTCTGCTGCTTTGCGATCCATTTTGAATTTACGGTGTGAAACTGCCATAATTTTTGCACCAACCAACACCTTTCCATAGGCTAAAATAAAAATAAAATAAGAAGTAAGTAAAACGTCGTTAGCAACATAATGTAATACGAAAATGCTTGTCAATAAATATACAACACAGCCACATTCAATTGAGAATTGGTTTCAATATCAAACATCAAGTTTCAACAACGCATAAACCGCCAGCACTTCCGCAGCTCCAAAAATATTGGAATTTTTTGGCAAAAGTCAGAGTCAGTTTTTTTAAAGACATGAAAAAATTTACTGTGAGCCTTTCTTCATTCTTAGCTTTGCTCTGCTTTTTTCTTTCAATGGGCTCATTACTTTTTTTACTTTTATTCTATAGTTACTCAGCATTCAGAGCATTCCTAAATTCCAATTCATTGTGTTATTTTAGCCATTTCCCTCAAGATTTTTCCTTCATATTCTTCATTTGCTACTCTTAAAGGAAAATGCGTAATGTTCTTTGGAGATAATCCTAGAAGAAGGTGTCCATGAAAATCTATTATCCCCTTTTCTTGACTTTGCCTCAAAATACTCTGCTGTTGTTTCGGTGTGAACTATCTTTTCGAGTTATAAAGTCATCAGATAGATCGTTTGTAAACATTTGCCTTCTTCAGTTTGCTTATCCGTAATTAAATAAAAACGAACCACAAAGCTTAAATATGAATTTCAGTAATTCAAGATAAAAATTTTCTATGCATGAGCCAATAAAATCAATGACTCAATGATGCGTTAATAACGTGTTCTTTTTAGCTAATCATAAATTCGTGTAACTTATCTTTTTATTGTTTCTTTTCATTCATTCGTTCAAACACAAAACGTGTTATAATCCAGAATACTATACCGTTACGAAAAACCAAACAGTTTTTTCGTCACTTTTCCTGTCAATCATCTATTAATCGTTGTATGCGAAGTTTGTTACACTGTATCACCTAAATTGCATTCAGATGCGACAAAAGGCGTTAACAGTAAAAAAACTCCAGTGATAGATTAGGTGGCCAGTCATCCCCAACATAATCTGAGTACTGATAAGATGACCTTCCCGTGGACTTTGCTTATCTGTGGTCAATGGAGAGGGTGGAATAAGGTGATAGCATTACTCTAGCTAGATCTTTGGCCCTCTTTATGGTTTTGTACAATTCATAGAACGAAATGGGTTTCAAGATACTGTCATAGTTAGTCGATTGGTGGGGTCTCGTGTACATACTTCGTTAAGTCATTTAAGAAACTTCCAGTAGCTTGTGAAGCACCAAACAAAATATCATTTCGTATCATTGCGAATATTGGTGATGGACATGATTTCGTCTTGCAAAGAACTATCCGACGTTTCCTTCATACATGTCCTTCTGAAGAAAGAGATTTTTCACCTAAAGAAATTCTAGTTTTTAAGTTTCGGTAGCCTTAAGTTGTCTTCCAGTAATCTACGACTGGGATTCTTGCGAGCCAATGAGATCTGTTGCAATTAGATTGGTTCTTAGGTTCCATCTGCAACTTAGGCATAAATAGAAGAGTTGAATTAGAGTGTACTAGTTTTTTAGTAAATACCTCGAAACTCTTAAGCTTCCCTATTCATGAAAGAAAAAGATGTGGTCATTTCGCTCCATCTAATTTCGCCGTACAAAACGTACAAAACTTGTACTATGTTCTTTTTATTCTTTTAAAGCAGCTTTTTTGCATATTGTGACTAGTTGCATATTGTAACTAGGTTGAACGTTTTTATCAAAAAGAACACAGTGGAACTCAACACTGGAAATCGTGCTAGGGCAGTCATTGGTATGCATCATTTCCCTACTAATCATATTATTGAGGTGTTCGAGAAGCACATGTGACAGATCTCTGTGTAAACCTCTGAGGACTAAACTAATATTGATCTTCTCTTTCCGATCCCATACTCATTTTATTACTCTTTGCTGTTGTCTTTTTCTTGTAATCACCTTTTTTCTTTCGCATCATCAATAGGAACTACGTCAGCAGTGCTTATCTTATTAGTGGGCAAAAGAGAAAACTTGGAAAAAAGTGTGAGCAGGACATGATTTCTGCTAGCTTTCCGTGAAATATTCTTCCACTAATAGTTGAAAAAAGTCCTTCGAGTGCAGCAAACACGCTGTCGCAGGCAAACGTCAGATTGGTGACGCATTTTCCGTTGTGTGACAAAGTTCCTGCTAAGAAAGAGCATTTACTAGGGTTAGACTGCTATCTTGAGAAGCTTAAGATAAAAATCCGGAACTTCTCCACTGCTTGGTAACTATCTTTAGTATGCGCAGCAGCCGTTTGATACAATCCACAGTAATACTTCACGTACATGGTCGTGTTGCAAAACTTATAGACGGTTATATGGAGGAATAATCGATGAATGAGCAATCAATTTAGGTTGTACAAAGCATGTACTTAGCCGTAAAATATTCATTCTTACAATTCTATTTAAGGTGTGTCTTCACGGAAATGCTGAGGTGAGTTTGAGAGATCTCCTTCGTGGAGGTGCATCTGCAGAAGAATTATCTGACGTGATTCAAAGTGCCGTCGAAAGTAAGAAGAAACAGCATGCTGGTAGGGAGTATATCATTGACCAACATTCTAATCTGCACGTTTTAATTGTTCATTCATGATTCCTTCCATAGTATCTTGATTATTTATTCATAGTTTGCGGATAAAACGGACCACACTTTTCTAATGTGTAGTATCTACTATGAAATGTATTCAGATTATAGGAATGGAGAATTTGAAGCACATGCCCAACAGGCCCATGATACTTATTGGCGGATAGATAAACGTACGAATTTTCGTTATCCTTTAAGATTTTGGAGATCTTCAAAATTCCTCCAACAAACTTTCGCCATGATACGCGAAACATTTGGAATGTTCCACGCTAATACTTTATATCTTGACAAATGTTCAGCAATGCGAACCTTACATGTGACTTTTCCTTCACTTTCTCACCTCATTCCTTCTTCTCTAACTCTTTCAACGGTTCGATTGTGTTCAAAAGGTAGGATTGATTCGGCTAATTTTACAAAGAGACGTTTTTGTTTTGCAGTCGACAATTATTCAAAAAATATTGAGAGTGAAACCAATTTGAACTCCAGTCGTCACTTTGAGGGGAACAGTCATTATAGAATTCCGGTGATCTAACTTTTCAGTTGCCGACGACTCGAATCGCCTTTCTCATGTCGCTGGAGACGGTTCTGCCGTGCAAGTGATTGTTTTTTCAAAACTCTTAGCAGACAAAACTATTCTTGATCATGTGTCGGGTGTCGTTTTCATGCTTTAGGTTGATGTTTCTGACAAAACGGTCTCCCGTCGTGAAGCCACAGCCGAGTGCAAAATCAGTGTAAGCTGTTTCAAGCAATGTTTTTTTGCTTTCCATTAAATGGCGACGTAAAAAAGAAAACGAGCAAGCGCATCTATTTTACCAAAAATCATGAAACTTATTCATTTGGGCCAACTTTCTACTGCATCACAGGTCCTCTGTTCATTCAATACGGAACCGTTGTGAGAGCACACTTGAGCTTATAACTTTCTTTATAAGCGAGTGATACTTCCTAAAAAACAGTTGTATTCTATCGGCCACAATAGCACCAGATGGTAGCGAAAATTAATGATGATTTTGTTTCTGCAACTTGTTTTTGTATTCCGATTTGTCAAATTCAAGAATTTGGAACTGAACATAACGAAACAACCTACCTAATGAAAATAACACTTACAATTGCTATTAAAAACTTTCAAATCAGACTGTATTGAAAGACTAAATAAAATATATACGCTGATGAAACAGCGGTTTCTAGATGGAAAGTAAGGAACCCGAGAATTGAACGCCGGATGAACAGGAAGTAAATGAAAGAGCTCGTCATTGTTATGAAATCTGCACTGTGATTCTCTGAAATATATGAATGATCCGTTTCATGATCAAACTGTAGCATATGATGAGAAACAGGCAGCTGCATTATACCCACTATATTCCGAGCATCGTAGGAGAGTTTTAAAAGAGTACAACGCATGCCAAACATTAATTTCCTTGTGAAGATTCCTTCCGTCTTAATATGCAAATGATTCGGTATAACTTCTCATATCTTGAGTCAGTCACTACAGCAGAGAATCATCGTCAACAAGCTGACGAGTTTCACCAAATACTGCAACGACTTCGACAGTAATTGGATAGTCGATTTATTAGATTCATCAACCGAGTAGTCATTGGAGTTATCGCTATTGAATATTAAGTTTGGTACAATTCCGATATTGGAAAGGATTTTCGAAGGGGTCTTTTTTGCTGAACAATGAATATCCTTCAGGCATTGGCATGCAATCGGAAGCTTGAATCATTTCGAATCCAAAAATGTACTTATTTTTTGAGCGTCTTATCAAAGCGCTGTAACATAAATAAAATCATGTTTCACACCCTCCGCCGCTTCATTTTATCACGCGTATGATTTGCTGGAAGCACGAAAAGCACTCGAGCGTGTAGAAGTGCCAGGGTCACACATATCACCTGGAGTTTCCCTCAGAGCGGAGAAACACCCTAAATTAATTAACCAAAATCGCACTTTACATTTGAGCCGCTCCAGCGGAGTCGACATCGATGAGCGGCCAAACACAGACACTAGTCGACAAACAAATACGCAGCGTATGTAAATCAATCATATCTTCCTTGCCACACTGCGGCGGAAGTCTCTATTATCACGCTTTGCTATGGAAATATGGAATTTTCTTTGGTAATCTGTGGTACCGAAGTGATATTATTGTGATTAAATGATGAAATATAGCAGAAGAGACTTCTAGAAAAAGTTCTGTAGTTAAGAGAATGCCTTAGCATCAAAAAACATTTATGTTTCAACGAGAAAGCCATATTGTTGTGAAAGAAATCATACTTCCAGCTGTTTGGTAACTTCGTTTCTTTATTTTTCATCAGTGTTTTTGTAGTCATTCGATAGCTTAAGAAACACTTATTTCCCACCAAGTTTGCTTTGTGAGATAATTTTTTATTACGTTATACTAACGCAAAAAATAACATTTCGCAAGCAGAGTTCATTTTCCAACTTCACAGGGGAATTTTTTTTTTGCTTTTCATGGTAAAATTTTGATTTTCAAGAAGCTCTGTAGCTATAAGTATGAACATTACTAAAGAGATTCCTATAAACCTATTCTTAGCAGAACGAGTGCCTAGCTGTGCTGGATATTCCCACTTTTTATTACGATTTGTGCGAATCACGGTTGTATTCTGTGAAGTGTGTCCTGATTCCTTGCCTTTTCCAACCAGAAGAGTATTTTGACCAGACTACTAGCAATCAAACATTAGTTTGAGAAATGGAGATTTCTTTACTGGGATTGGTTTATAGAAGACTTCGTTGTTACGCTGTGATAAGTGAAAAGAGGACTAGGTTTTGCTTTTTTTTCACTATATGGCCTGTTCTTTGAACTTGACACTCGCGTTTTTGGTCTTTATACAAGTAAACTGATTTTTCAACAAATATATTGTTTTGAAAGGATAGATTGTTCATTGGAGAAACTCAATTTTAGCATGGAGGGTTCTATGTGTTCCAGAAATCCCAACCTTTCGGTTCGAGAGATACATCCTTGAGTAAATCATACTTCCAGCTGACAATGTGGAACCCATAGAAGGAGAATATATGGAGAGAATTTCAATATGCAAGCGGAGTGAGCAGTGACAGAGTTTGCATTGATCAAACTTGCGAGCACTTCCTCGAAAAGTACAAAAAAGGCACTTCTTCGAAGACGGTGCACAATTTACTATACATTTTCCTGATACTTAAGATCTTCTGTTAGAAGTGTTCATTCAGACTCAATACGCTTTTCGTTTAGGGATATTCCGTAACACAAAACTATCCGACCCCACCTCGTATCCGCAAACTATGAATAATTTTAGGATTCAACAAGGACTACTGTGTGAAATAAGGATAATTCCATGAATCTCTAACGATAGAGTGGGAGATTCAAACTTTCGCCTGAACATGTTAATTGGAAGCCGAAGCGAATCATGCGGTGAAGGGATTACTCCCACTGGTGAAGACGATACCCATCAGAAGCAGTTAGGCAATAAGATCTCTGTTTTGCTGTTGGATGTCTACAACCACTGAATGTGGTGACTTTGGATTTGTTACGAGATGGAAATGTAATCGGAAGCATGAAGTCGTCTTGAGGGCAATCAACTAAAAGGAATACGTAGTGGGAGTAAACAGCGCGAGTGTCCAGTGTAAAAATCACCGCAATAAAATGTGAAAGTAGTACAGAATAACCGCGATTAATAAGAAGCAAACATCCAGAAACGATGGAACGAAGTCTTTTTGCAACTCCGTTAAATTCTTACTTTAGGAGCTTTCTGATTATAGAGAATTTACTAAACGTTTTTGATGAAATAGCACCACATGTAGTGTGCAGCATCATTTTTGACAGGCAACTGAATCATTTCGCATTGGCAGTCACTATCGGGACCTTGAGGTATTTCAAGAATTGAAATGGTTTGAGAACTGGAAGATTTTTATCGTAATTTTCGATTTCAAGAGAGTAGGTTGATAAAGTGATTGATTATGATTATGATTCATTCGCGACAAACAGTAAGAACGAGCTGTTGTCAGCATGAAAAATGAAAGGAAAATAAGAATGAAATTTGAGGGAATATGCATAAAACAGCATAAAAATGTTCAATAACGGCTTGAACTATGGAATTTTTTATCTAGGTGGCTTTTTACTTGAAATCCGGGGTTTTAAGAGGAGTTATCGCCATTGTTCTTACCACAAAAAGCTTTATCGATATCTCTTCTATCATGTTTTATCATTTCTAGCGATGGAATACCCTCAAGTGACAATAAAAAATCACATTCCCTTGGAAAACTATCACAGTGTGTTGCGCAAGTTTTCAGCGTCATTGTTAAGGTTTTCACAAGCTTCAGAATCGAAGTCAACTTCTTAGGAAGTGCCAGCAGAAGTCAGCAGTAACGAAAACCGTGGGCGGCAGTCATTTTTGGCCTCTGTGATGGTCTGCGCTGGCATTGACGCCATCGAGAAGCCGCCATTGGTCTTCATCAACGAAAATGTCAAAGCCAACGCTGCCAGCTGTCAGTAACAAGTTGTGCGAGCGTACTGAAGCCTTGGAGTACTCAGTACCTTGACGCCGACGGATTTACGCTTTAGCAGGACTGGGCTCCTTCGCAATCGGCCTCCACGATAGCCATCCGTCAAGAGATAAGCCCAAGTTTTTGAGGCAAGAATATTTGGCCGTCAAACGCATCGGCAGCCCAACGGATTACTCTACGCGCTTCATACTGAAGAAAAAAGTATTGACTACTCGCTACACTAGCGTAGATGTGTTTGAAACGGCTTTGGCAGGCGCTTGGGACAAAATTACGGTCAAAGATATCCTTTGCGGACGATGAGGGTTATTGTGACCTTCAGGTGGGGCGCGCCATTAGTACGGCTACCATGAGTGATGCATGCTCTAATAGAAATTCGGGCTTTCAGAAGAATATTATTATCAAAAATGACATAATATCACAGATGAGACTTTTGTAAGAATAATTTTAGCAAGACTGACGCTAATAATTATCAAAATCTCGCCTTTTCCGGAAAGAAAATCACTTTTTGCGAAGAAAAATGTATTTCTAGCTGTCATTGAACATTTTCTGTCATCTTCCTAATGACTTTCTTGTCATTCGTTAGCTCAGAAAAGTTTAATTTTGATAATAAGCTTTTGTGTGAAAAAAATTTCCTAGTACGTTTCATCAATAAATAGAACAAAACGCTTTGCAAACGCAGTCCATTTTTCTAAATCAAGAGAATTTTTTGGGACTAACTAGTAAGATTTCGATTCTTATAAACTTTTCACAAAAATAATTAGTAATTATCAAAAGGACTTTTGTAAAGATATTTCTGAAAAGAACTGTGGGTAAGTCTGATTAAAATATTTTAAAAATGTTCGATGAAGGCTCTAGTACTGCCTTTTTATAGATACTTGGTTTTTACTTTTGAAAGTGTAGGTTATAAATGAGCAATTACCTTATCTTTAATAAAGCCAGCCTTATTGAGGTTGATTTCATCATATCTGACCCTTCACTGGCACAGAAATCGCATTTGTTGACGAAAATAGTATAAATTCAATTAGAGAATTGTCACATTAGCATGAAAGAGCGCGCCGGCAGCCTCTTTTCGTGGCCGTCGGAATCGCGCTCCAACCAAAAATGGGGCCGTCCGCAAAGTATATATATATATATATATATATATATATATATATATATATATGTATATATATGTATATATATATATTCGTGATTTTACTGAAAATCAGCGAGCCAATAATGAGTATTTCAGCTAACACCCGAAGTTGTCTATCACATCAAACACAATTTATCGAAAAAGGGTGACGTTCTCGGTGTCGCTCGAATAGCAAGCGTGATGGCCGCAAAACTCACGGCGAATATAATTCCACTTTGTCATAATATTCCCATCAGCTATGTGCACACCGAGTTTCGCCTTGACGAGGTAGGTCAGATAAAGGGTTTTCTTTGATGTAGCGTCAGTTTCTCATTTATTTTCTTCTGAATAATTTTGGAAACATGTAGAATCATGTTATGGTACAATCGTTTATGGAGTTCGGGAAACCGATTTTCATTATACCTCGTCATGAATTTTGAAAGATATCTCATCAACTCTCTTCTCTTTCATGTAAAACTTGTACAATATTAGTATCCTTCCTTCACGATCGACAGCTGACGTTTTGACATGTTCAACTTCTTCAGATTCATTCAGCTATCTATCACGGAGAGGTCAATGTCCTGATATCACAGCCTGTGAAACAAGTATGTGAGGGTAATTTTCATAGTGTGTGACACCGCATCGTTGACCCCTTCATTATAAGAAATAGTTGAACGACTTTGAACAAGACGAATTTGCCGAAGTGTTATGTATCGATTTTAAAAAGATGCATATAAAAATCAACCTACAGCCTTTTTTTCTGGAGAACAACATAACTCTTGAGTGGAATGTCTCATGCTGACATCTTCTGATTCCTTTAATATATCAGTGGGTCCAACAGTTCCATAATTGATAAATGGACGACTCGTCATCATGTGTTATGCCGTATTTAGCACTTTCGCAGCTCATGCAATTGCTTTTCACCCGGGATCATTGACTGTGGTCATATTTTCATATAGTCTTGGTGAGTTGGGGGTGTTAGGCAGTCAATCTAGCTGTGAACATGGTTGATTTGCGTGTGCAACGAACGCGCTGGCCAATCTTTTTCACGGTTTCCTACAAGTTTCTGATTTTTCCGAGATTCACTCTTCTGCTCCCTTTGTTCACTTGGCTTCTCTTTCTTTCATTTCTACTATAGCCGATGTACAGTTTTTGAAACCTATTCAGTTGGATCCAAAAATGAAAATATTGTCCGAATATCCAAGTATGTCCTTAACGTATCAACACATGATTTTCGTCCACTGCATTAATTTTTAAGACTTACTGTGCCACATAATGTTCTCGTGAGCCAAAAGTTCACGCCGGAAGTGTGTAGCTGACAACCGATAGTAGTACAAGCTGTTCATTGTCTTCTACTTAGTTCATGTCTCTTTTTCACCGGAACTTCTCTTGAAGGAGACAAGGTTTACTACAAAACAAAGAGTGGCGAGCACTTGACTATCATCAAATGCACTTTGTTGCCTCGCTCAAAAGACTGAAATGCGCTAGTGGGTGTTTCGTCAAAAGCTCGGAATGTCGTGCCGTCTTGTAGTTCAATGCTTGTGCATATTTGGTACCTTCAGTGACACTCATTAGGCCATATGCTCAAATATTTATCAACAAGATGTTTCATTCAAGTTTAGTGAATGATGCTATAGATTGTAATACACTACATTTACGGTCGCTGGTTTGACTTTACAGTAAGTTATCCAACACTCCTATCCGTCCATTCGTCTTCCCGCCAACAGATTAGTTTCAGAACTGGCTGGAAAAAGCTTACTCTGGTTTGCAAAGACTGGCAGTTGCGTGTGGTAAAGATATGGGAACCCTCAGCCCGATTTTCATAAGGTTTCAGAATGAGTCAACTCGACTCACATTTCATTCGTTTCGAGTGTTCTCTTAAGAGTACGCTTAAATTTCAATATTTCTGATAATTATTTTTTAAGCCAACATGTTATGTGGTCTTTTATGGGCAACTTATAGAGCCCTATATACGCGTTTTGGCTTGACAGCCTCACAATTGGGCAGCACCCTTCGTCTTAGCTTATCCTCTCGAAGGCCCCATCCCCTTACATAGAGTAGACGACAACGTAATTTAAACGGGCCTTAATGGGTAACGAACGGTATAATTTTTATAAATGCCAGAAAAGAGCAATAGAGTCTACGACACTGCCGGGCTAGTGATTTACCTTACTTGACGGCACGAGTAAACTGAACGTCTTCGTCCACACTATGCAGGGGGATCGTGACCGCCGAAAGGATTGCTTAAGACAAGGGTACAACCCAAATGACGAGGCTGTCAAGGCCGGAACACGGTATTGAGCTCCATAAGTCCTTCAGTGATGCAACATGACATCCTGGCTTAAAAAAATAATTATCCGAACTATGGGAATTTGAGCGTTTTCTTGAAAAAGCACTCGAAACGAACAAAATGTTAGTTGAGTTTACTCTTTCTGAAACCCTATGAAACTCATTGTAAAAATTATCAACTAACATTCATCAACATTCAAGAGGAAGGCAAAGTCATAATTCATATCCAAATGTGCAGGCATTTCCAAACACCTCCATGTAGAGGCGGATGGAAGAGACCGAACTGAATGCTGAGACCCGAACTATAGATGGTATTTGGTCGTATTTCAGAGGACGACACCAAAAAATAAATGAATAGTCGCATCTGTTAGAAGGGTGATGTTCAACTCTGGCGTAGTGCTCAAGTTTGGACAATAAAACTTTCCTTCCAGTCTCAATCTATTCTGTTCGTACGATCAACAGCGAGAACAACGGCAAACACCGGCATCGAGATGGAAGCTCTCACTGCTTGTGCTGTAGGTGTAGATGTTTTCTTCAACAACGAGATTGCTTTTATTTACTATTATACCGTGTTTTTTAAGCTACATAAACTATGCAGGTGGCAGCTCTAACTGTCTACGATATGTGCAAAGCAGTCACGCAAAAGATGGTGATACATGACATTCGATTGATATCAAAGACAGGCGGTCGAACGGATTATAAAATCATCGGCGACTTTTGAACTCAAATGAATTTTAATCTTTTCCTTTTCTGATCTTAAAGATTTACATTCTCAGGAAATTCTTCATCAGTGCAAGTAAAATTCTCCTACTATTTCTTCTTCCACATCTTGCTTTTCGTTTTGTACGATATTGCTTTGACATCATTCATACTCTTTTTGAGAAAGGTTTTTTTTTCCTTAGCAGGTTATGTTCCAGTTCCGGTCTATGTCAAATGGTTAAACTATACGCAATATCTAACTTTACGCTATTGTGCACTGGGTTTTGGAAGCTGTTTTATTTTTTCATAAGCTTTTTTTCATGAAACAGACTTGGAAATCACATTTATTGCATTCCGAGTGAGATCCTGGTATGATATCCATCCTTTTTCATAACATTAATGTTTTCGGTATTGTAGTGCTTTTCACTAGTGTTATGACTAAACACTGATTCATTATCAATATGCTGTGCTTCTTTTGACGATATAAAACTGATTCGATCCATGCGCGACGATTCATCTTCATGTTCACGAAAGAGTTCACCATTGCTTTCGAAGTGTTGTCCCTCTGAGTCAATTAATTTTTCTATCCATTTCTTTCCAAAATCCTTACGCAATTCGTCGCGCATTACTTTATTTTTTCGCTCCTCTAAATGCAAACTTTCTTCTTTATCTCTGAATGAACCTCGGATCATCGAAATCTGGAGCTCATGCGTCGTTACCAACGTATCGTCATGGAAAAGGTTACGGAATGACTTGTGACCATCCTCTCCATTGATTGATGCCGTTACCTGTGAAAGTAATTTTTTATAATTCCGAGACGGTAAGAACAAAAAACACCAACTTTTGAAGAACCTTGAATTTTATTTACGGAGGGGCTTTCACTGCAATTCAAAACTTCCAGTCTATTAACACATAAAAACTCGCACATTGACTCAATGTAAGTGGTGCGAAAGTATTGAGAGGTACTGGCTTTCAGCCTACGTTTCTGAACTAGTAATGAATGTTATCAAACAAAATATAATCTGCTACCGTCTAGAGATCATAATCCTTCAGGCCTTGATTTTTTCCTAATACAACAAGGTTCTGGCTTCCTGGAAGCGACAAAATCTATTTTTCTACTCTTGTTTTACATACTTTTACATATGTTTGTTTTACATACACGTTCTAAAAACTGAGGCTGATTATTTCGCAGTTGGTGTAAAAGCTTCAACGAAAACTAACTTTGGTTTTCATTATGCCATAGATTCGAATAGTGCGCGCATTCGTTATTAGAGCAGTAAGGCTCTTACAAAAATTTTAACACTTCCAAAGTAATACTTAGATATCTGTATGGCCCGCCTTTAGCGGTAGTGCAGGCACATCAGAATTCTGTTCGTTTTTCTTTCTCAACTTCCGTTCATGGTGGTGGTCCTTCGAGCACGATGAAATGTGAAAGGCATATTTCGTGATCCTAAATTTGCAGCCATTGCCTGGGCGGTTGATTAGGCGGACGCTTGCATTCTTCTGGTGTCCACTCCACTTTCGTCCAGCTGCCTGGATCTCAAAATTTAAGTAGCTTTCGAACATTTGAGCTGCACAGAAGACGTTGTGAGTGCCAGATGAAATTCAGAAAACTTTTCCAAGGCCCTGTGATTGATGCCCATTCCCTAGGGTGGTTGATAATATCTCCGCTACACAAAGAAACACTGAGAGGAGTGTTGAATCAAAAGGGTGAAATCGGAGTTTGGGGTTTGCTGTTTGGTCGGTGGCTTCTTTAAGAAGCCCGAATGCTGCCCATGCTGCTCTCCTTCTTTTGTATGCTTCCTCGTTCATGTTGTTATCCATTTTCACTGAACGTCGAATGCACCCTTACAAGACAGGGCTGGGGTCAGAAAACCATCTTGCTCGATTTAATCACCTTCACACCAAGATTTCCTTATGAACTAGGTCTTCGTCGTCGTCATGCGTAAGCTAGCCTTTTTTCGTTGTGCTGAGTTCGTGAAACATTGCTCTGCTTTACAAGTACTTCTTAAAAAAGTGGCATTGTCATCCACAAAACGAAGCTATGATGGGTAATTTCCGTCAACCAGTATGTCCTTTGGTCCCTTTTGAAGTGCTTCACCATCCACTGCAGTGCTCTAGTGAGCATCTTTGGCGCTACAATGTCGTCTTGTCAGGCACATTTTTGAAGGGGTGTGGTGAGGGATCGATAAAAAGCTGTTTTTTTTTTGTGCAGCATAACCATCAGCTAATGCTCGTGTACGAGATGGTACTGCATCTTCGTATTTGTTGACGTTAATCAAATTCTATCTCATAGTAAGCGAAGATGAGGAGAAAAGATAGATTATTTTTCTGATAGTTTTTATTGACCCATGGGACCGTTTGGATTTGGTCTATGAGGCAGAATCTTTGTCGCAACTCTGCTTTCACAACTGCTTTTGTATTTTCCAAAATCCTTGATATGCGCAGAAAGATAACCTTCAAAAATACTCTGTAAAGTACACACAGCAAGAAAACATAAGAAGAAAATATAAAGATCCCTTCTGTACTCTTCTTGAGTAGGGTGACTGTACAAAACCCTCTTTTTCTGGAGTTATTTTTTATAAATATGATGTGCCGTAACTCGCAAAAAGAACATGTAGATTGGAGCATCCGTATCTAATAAAGTCAGTGGTGGTATCGTCAGGTCTGAGAGTTGTGCCTCTCTTCATAATTTCCATAGCAATCGATCTTCAAAGGGTAGATGAACTAGTGAAAGTATTGAATCGTCCTGTTAGTTTTGTCACTAAAGCAATAAGAACCGATTTTATTAGCCAGGATCAATTGAAATTGCATGCTTTTGATATGGCCCAGCTCTCTCTTTTTTTTGCAAGCATTCTGATACACAACTTGGCCATGCTTGCTTTGAGATGAAGCTGTCATGAGAACAAATTTGCTTGCTACTTGTGCACGATTGATGCTAGGGGAAAGCACTACTGAAGCGACGCGCAAGAGTTATGGAATTTGGTGCGATGATACGGTTGCAAAAAGGACGGCTTGGAAATGGGGAAGTGGTCACTGAAGTTTTAAGCTGGAGAAAATAGTCTGGAGGATCAGTCGGACTCATACCGCCTAAAGCAAGCTCTAATCATGCGCGCCGCTTCACTAGCATTTCGCACTACGTTGCTATCTGTACATGAGTAGCAAGTGAATTCGTTTCTACGGCAGCACCATCTTAAGCAAGTATAAATAAGTCAGCAAGTTGTAAACCAAAATGTTTGGAAGAAAATTTTCAATGCAAGGTACAACCATGCTATTTTGAAGACTTGCGATTGAAGAACTCGGTGTTTATTGCTCTTGTGCCAAAGCTCGTAGAACGATCCATTAATAAACAAAAACACTGGTGGTCTGCCATGACGTGAAGTCTCCATCTAATCAGTAGTTATCAAAGCATCGGTGCATGCACTAGGTATCTAGCCAACGTATTGGAAACTCTGCTCTAGTAGTTTTTATAAGCTTCACTACTCACCTTGTCGCACACCTTGTATCCGATTTTTTCGTCGGCATGACTGTATATTGAATATACTCGATAAGCTTCGTAGTGATGTTTTCCATTGATATCCTGAAATCCCAAACCTTATTAACACTGAGTGCTCAACCTTCCATGCTTTATGAATAAGTAGACAACTTGCAATTTTTCTTAATAAAGAAGAGATAGGGTGTTTGCAGTGAGGGCGTTTAGCAAGCAGAATGTCATGACTCGACCCGCTGCAGAAACGAACCCCCATTTTACTACTGCGGGAATTCAATACCGGACGTTTTTGAGATGTGTGATTCTAAATGATACGTAGCATCTTATTACTGCTATACCACAATTCTAAAGAGAACTGATCAGGTGGTATCACCAACATTCGTGAAGAAGGAAGATAAGATCTATTTGAAAAGTTATTACTTTTGCTCGACAGCAAACACTCATACTTTCAAACAACACATGCTTTTGCAAAGCCTTTTTCTTGTAGAAACAAATCTTACATTAAGAAAGTCACTTTCCATTGGACAGAAGCCCGAGTATAATCCTATGACTTTATCACAAATGGGTAGCATTCCCAGTGCACAAGGTGGCACAGACAATCCAACTACCTAAATTTATTGAGCTTGAGTGGCCTTGTGAACATTGAAAAGAACATCATCCTCACCTTAGCTAAAATCCCATGATTAGGGCCAGATATGCCAATAAATGTGTCGACGTGTCGAGTTAAAGGGACACCAAGGTTTTCTTTTGTATCAAGGCAGAATCCTAGTAAGTTAGGATTATTAAATATCCAGTTACGTTTCTTATGCTTCTTTTTATGGTGAGCTACGAGTTCCAAAGACATTTAGGCAAATCACAGCCTCACTTTAGAACCTTTGAAAATTGTAAATTCAAATTGAGCTTCGTGTATGTAACTTTTCAGATGGGAAAGATTGCTTTTGCCTCCTAAAATAGCCTTCCTAGTTATGGGAACTCCTAGTGAAAATGCTACGACATTGACATTCCGTCCAGTGTAGAATAGAACAGCCAAGATGAGAGCACGAATCTAGAACGACACTTCAACAGGCAAATTACTTTCCCTTCCTGAATTCTTTTCTAGAGTACAAATGAATCTATGTTAATCTCTATCACCTGTTTAATGTAGTCACATCGCATTGAATACAAAGTCCATTGGAGAGGATTTCCTTGCGCTCCATAACCATATGTGGTAGAGTATAACTCTGCTTCAGTGTAACCCGACTTTCTGAACTAAGAATAATTTAGAACCTAAAAGAAATGGTATACAGCATTATATCAGAAGGTTATTTGTTATTTTCCACTGAACTATTAGCAAACGTGCAAAAGCTTATGTCATGGGAAATTTAAGAAGGAGCTTGTTTATCTAGAAGACCTCTATAAAGAGAGGTAATATTAAAAATAAATTAATGTTCCACACGCGTTGGGCGTTATTGCGCACCATCGCGCTTAAATTTTGCGAAAAGCCCTTCTCATAAGCTACTGATCATCACTCGGTAGTATGAAACGCGCAAATTTCAGAGAAAGTGCTTGACCTATAATAGCCTTTCTACGGCGCTGCAGTAGATAAAAGAATTGTGATTTACACGCATTTTATTACGCATTTTTCGCAAGACAAAGTTATCCCCTTAGACTGCTCGTAATCGATCGATAGCGTAAACCTCAGAATTTTAAAAAATGTATTAGATTTTGAAAATGCTTTTTTACAGAGTTACAGCAGGAAGAGCAAAGTTGTCACATGTTCTTCGTTATCACGCGAATTTTGTTATTTATTCAAAAGTTTTCCCTCCATTTCACAGAGATTTCCAGGAATATAATGAAAGTGTAAAAGAAACTTTGCTCTATCGTTTTCCAGGCTTAGGTTTTAATTTATACTTCATTTTAATAAACCATCTAATAGGCGTGAGCTTAAGCAACTGACCTTGTGCACGAAAAGCATATGAACTTATAAAGGTAATCTTGATGTGTCAGAGTCATAGGTTCTATGTACAGTTTTTTCGAAAATAAGAAAAAACCTTAAACTTAATAACAGTAATCACCCGACACAGGTGAATAGTGCTATCGATCTACAGCCACTCATACATCCCAGCCGACATACAATGCTCGGCGTGTATGAAGTTCAATGTTATTTTCTCTGCCACAGTGTAATTAGAGATCGTTCTCGAAACTATAATAGTGCTCAGATCACCAAAAATGTACGCTCTCGAATAACTTCAATAGTCTAAAGGAAGGGCTTCGCCCTTCAACCCCATATAAAAGCTTCCATCAAAAAAGATAGCTTTCATTATTTCGAGCTTTGCTTCATCGATCAACGAGTGATAACCTAAGTAAGCCCTGTCATGTGAATTAAAGGAGTGATCATCAGCGATGCTATGCGTGGACGTCTAAAGCATGTGAAACTTGATTTAGTTTTTGGTGTCACAGCATCAAAAAAAGCTTTTTTGATGAACATGGTCATTATTGAATTTTACCAGACGTAAGATTTCAAATCACTCCTAAAAGCTTAATGGATAATCTTTACAAAGCGGAAATTCTCCTTCAAAATCCCTGCCCGATATCATGAAAGGACTTCCTTGACGCAAATTTCCACAGTAATGGAGGTGACGAATTTTCTCCAACAAATTTAGTAACGGCTTTGTTTGAACATTTTCTAAGCTGCCATTAGTCAAGACATTGGAAAAGTGATATTTTGCAGACATGAGGGCTGCCAATTTGGTGAGTAAGGCAAAATTTCTAGTTATAATTTGTTCAGCGTTTGCAACTTTAGTTGTATAACATGTAATCCAAAGCTATTACGAAAAGTGGCGATGTTATCTGTTGCTCAACTCCGGACACACTTGGAAATTTTCATCAATTCATGCTGTGGTTGCTTTTCCATTTCTTTATTATATGGTTTTGTATACCGTAAAAAAAAACTATTGTCTTTTCATCTTTCTTCATGTGGTTTTCGAGTTTTTCTTGACGCACATTTATTGGGCTTTTATAATGCTGTGGTAAAGAACCAATAGTCATCTTAGGTCGTAGTGTAAGTTAGAGGTGGATCGTTCTATCAAAGTAAAGAAATGGCAGAACAGACTTTTTTGCAGCAACCTTGTACCCCTTTATTCAACTTTTCAACCCCTCACCCTCGCACATCTGCACAGTGTTCCTTTCTTCACGATTGACAGAAGCTCAAATTTGAGTATCATAATCTATTATCGATCTTATGCACAGATTCTTAGAACATTTCCTTTCGACCGATACTCAAAATCTTACAAAAGATTATGAAAAGTTCTGTTACAGAACAGTGAAAGAAAAGAATAGTGGAGTAGCCTTTGAAAAAAGAAAAAAAAATCTTCTTGAAGGACCAATCACACGACATGGGCATATTTATGCCTTTTGATAGAGATGTGTTTGCAGACGTACATAATCTGTGGATTACAGAGCGGTCCTCAGGAGCCTTACAAAGCTGTTCAAAGTGGACTATCACCATAAAACGAGTTGAAATGTGAGAGCAGAAAAAGAAGTAAAATATGCTTTGGGCCACATTCATTATAGGAATGTGCCATTTGAAGTACCTAAGTAAAATTGCTCGAGTGTATCCTAAGAGGTGATTTTTTCAACAAAATTTCTGTAGTTTCCGATAACGTTAATAAACAGAAAGCTAAGAACAGCAGAAGTAAGTCACGTTCTCGAATTTCTCTCCAAAGAATTCACCTATACTTGTCGCTGAGTGCCTTCATTTTGCCACCAGCGACATCAGAAACACCGTGAACAAAAATGACTGGATCGTTCTCGATTTCATCACTGTTGTTCTCTTTTCCTCCAAATGATCCGATTCTTCCAAGATCACTTCTAAACTTGATGACATTGTTTATGTACTGTTTTTTAAATGAGAATCTCTTGTTTATTCAGCCTTTTCATGTTATAGCACCGTGAGAAAGAGCTAGCTGAGTTCATAGTAGTGAAATTGCGTTTTCTATAGTAGAATATGCACTTCTTTCATAGCTATGAGAAATCGCCGTCCATTTTCCAAGACAGAGCAAAAATAGAGACATTGAACATTCACCTTTGAAGGAAATTCTGAAATTCTGATCCGTGATTTTTGTGTAGAAATTCGGAGAAATCCTTGTTAAAAAGTGTGCATACTGATGAAACCAGCAGAAAATGCAGCGATCGCAAGAAGAACATCGGCCTCAAGACAGTTAATCGTTGTAAACTGGTTCCTTCTGAAATGGTAATGACCTCGTTTAAAACCAGAATTGAGAGCAAATAACACCCAAAACCCATTCCGTACCGTTAAATCAACGCGTGGCTGGCTAAATACAAGTCACGCCGTTTAACCCTTGCAGTACAGCAATTGAAACTGCAACATGCAGCGCTAGACTTTCTTTAACCGATTGAGTTTATCTGAGCATATGGAAAAAAAGTCCTTTATAGTTCATTTTTTCCCACTACATGTTTTCTAAGCACTCTTTCAAGTTTTTGGTACATATATAACTTCTGCGTGTGAACAAAAAGTGCCCGTCTGCTATCTATTTACACTGCTCCTGGCATTCATTCAGTTTCATCAATTTGCTTAGAGTATTACGATTTACACCCAAGCAGTATATTTTGAACCTTGATGAAGCATGCTATGTCAATGTTAGTACTAGACATACGTTTTGACCTCTAGCCTCATCAGTAGCACGGTGTCTTTCGGTTCAGCTAATCCTCTGCAAGGGAACATACCCCTACATAATAGGGAACCGATGTCGATTTAGTCACACCACCTGTAAAGTAAAAGCAGTAATAACACTGCCAACACTGCAGTAATAACAATTACTGCATATCAAGTAATATGATCACCCTGAAATTGCAGTGACTAACAGTTGATTATTCATGGCTGGCAAATTGAATAATATCTCTATATTCAGCTGTTTTTCACAACTTCGCTTTGAATTTAGCACACTCTAACAACAAAATGTGCCATGACTTACCGCATGAAGGCTTAAAATATACTGTCAGAGTTTATACGATTTTATGCGAGGTCTTGAAAAACAGTCAAACATAAAGTTATTACGGTTCAATTTATTCCGACGATCTTTTATTCCACACACGCAAACAACGAATAGTTTCTGAAATTGGTGGTGCTCAGTCTATGCGGCAGCAGCTCAACAGTGGCAAATTTTCAATTACCAGTGCATTTAGGAAGATGGGTTTAAAACGTTATTGTAGGAGACATTTCGATCTATCGTTCGATAGGCACTGAGTTTATGAAGCTCTGCACTTTCTCCAGTTAAATGTCTCTGAAACAATTAACTGTACCTCGTCCAAATGAATTCAGTGTGACTAGTTCAGTTGGTTATGACAACCCACCAGGTCACCACAGGCCTATTGGTCATCCATCTGCTTCCCACGAGTGTCTACTTCTATTTATGCACTAGTGTCAGTATACTTTCATTCTACGATTTACTTCACTATGGCTCACTTCAAATTATTCTTTTAGTTATTATATGTGACAAAGAGTAGATAGGCTTGATAGACGAATGATTATAAGTGACAGAACAATTCTGTGCAAGGAGGAACTATTGTATTTTAGAGGGAACGCTAATTTTGTCCATTGTTTCAGCACACCAAGTTTCACCGACACTTTAGGTATGCACACCTGCTCTTCACAAACGTCCAAGACCTCGAGATCCTGTTGGATTGGCTGTTTCGTCATGTTCACAAAAAATGGTGATTTTTTTATTTGCTAAACGATGTGCCAGCTAATGATATCCATTGTGTAGTAATGTAGAAATTGAGAAGCTGCCGGCAATCACTAAGTGGTATTCCACAAACTAATTTTGTATATCGTAACGAAAATTGGTATAAATGTGAATCAAGAAGGGTTTATTTCATAATTACGGAAGTATATTGCAAAAAAAAAATAAATTCTTTGCAGGCCTAATCGTAAAAACTGCAAGAAGTGGTTAGTCAGCAAAAAATTGCTCTTCATAAACTGTTTCGTCATGTATCCATGTTTCGAAGTTTGGAAATCCAAAACGATTGCTTTCTGGCAAGCAGTAAAGTAGAGGACATCGATGACAAAGCCAACGACAATCGAAAACAGTGCACTTGCTACGGAGGCTAGCTTTGAGCATACTGTCTAAAACAATGAGCAGCAATCGAATTCCGAAAATGAAGAGATAATCGGCGAGTACCGGAAGGAAAGCGCTGTCACTCGAGACTCTACTCTTCGATCACTTATGGTACGTTCGAAGTGATCTAATGTTCGGGTGCATGGAACCAGTCTTCACCACCAGTCAAAGAACACAAATACGGATTGAAATTGTTTAAGTTACGCAGCGAAGGAGTGTGCATCGAGAAAACGATGGCATACGCTGATACAGACAGAGCATCCAGGCTGGTTGGACGTCTGTCACAGATATTGTTGCGGTAAGCTTAATGGGCGACATAGTAGATGAAGAAAGACACTTTACACTGTTGACCGGTATACTAACGTTTCCTTAGCTATAAACCTACCATAAACAGAAGCATGTTTACCCCAGCACCTGGGAAAAATGGAGCGAATTTCAAAGGAGGTCATTAAGCAGAAACTGGATAAGGAACAGTTGATGACAATGCACAATGAAAGTGGCGCAATGGTGCCTGGTTGAAAAGAAAAGAGAGATGCTACAATGTTTTTTTTCAACGCACGACTGTTCTACCGATTTCATTACGGGCTTATTTCAGGTTGTTCAGGGTTACAACATACGAAATCGTTCATGGATTTCACTGCCCAGATAGCTGCATATTTTGCTGGCACTGGTAAGACGTGTAAAAAAGGCATCTTTAACTGTTTTTTTCCTTCGCAATGTTTAATCTCGTAATCAAGGTACGTACCTCTGTTCTTCGATTTAGTCACGAGCACTTGTTTGATGAATTTTTGGATAATCTGCAGAGACAACGCGTGGAGACTCCAGTTCACCACGTTCAAGAAGGAGGTGTACCTAACCATGTAAGGCAACACAGTGTTAGACAACCGACGAACACCCAGGTTCTCAATAAGGCCACACCTAATCCACTTTGATTCAGAAGTTGTGTTCAGTGGAAGAGTGTTTTAGGAAACACAAGATGTTGATCGTTTTATGATGTACCAATTATCAATTGTCATACAAATCCCATAAATTGTCGAGTGGTGCTGTTTGTACATAAGCGAATCGCTGTTAGTCAACGTACTGTATATAGGGTTTATGATTGTCTAAATATTTTGAGTGAAAGATTTGCAACGCTAGTAGGATATTTAGAAAACATTGGTCAGAATTATGTATTTTTTTTTCTAAGAGAGTGCTTTGCATAATGACTAATGTGCGCCTTTTCTATGTTTACTCAACATGCACACTTTGATAACGTCCCCTTAAACTACTTTCTGAAGCCATACATTACAGAATACCTGCCTTTGAGTTAGAATTATGTAACATCGACCGCAAAAGTGTGTAATGTGTTGGAAATATGCTGTTTTTCTATGGATTGTAGGTTTGTCATTCAAAATATGGAGTTTAAGATAGCACAGGCCTTCTGTCTACAAAGATGCTTTTGTGAGAGTCTCCTTCAAAACAAATCTTCTTTTCGTAATGACAGAGCACTTCGAACCTTCAAACTTTACTATAATAAGTACTAGTAAATCGGCTGAATAATTTGGAACGACTAGCTAACTACTTCATATACGAAACAAAATTTTCTCTTCGTTATAACCCTGAAAAAGCAACAGCGAGAAGTATTGATTTGACATCTCCCAAGCTACCAAATAACTAATGAAGCCAAATGAAAAATTGGATGCAATGAACATATGAAGCAAATAAAAATGAATCAAATCTCTAAACTCCGCTCCGAAGCGTAACGTTTTCTTCGTTCTCACAGCGCGTTGAGAAGGCCTATCTATAAACCAGACTAGGTAGTAAAATCTTTATTTTTTTGAGCCTATAAAGCGATTACTAAAAGCCTTGTGAAAAATGCGTGTTTGGAAAATTCACGCAAAAGCTGTTATGATAGATGCAACCAAAGGGTCAAACCTTCCTCTAAATGCACATTGAAATAAGGAAGTTTATTCAATAGATGATAGGAGAGGTCCTGTCGTATTGCCTGAGACAACAATTTTTAAACATATATTTTCTGCGCGAATTTGAGCGCATCAGAAGCTCGTCTCCTTGCACATGGAATTCTCTATGCGACCTTCGAAATGGAACTGTCCAAAGAAGAGATTGGCCTGCTGCTACGCTTCCATTACAAATTGAGCGTATAATTTAGCGTCGGAGGAAGATATCCCGTTTGTTCTGTCTTAATGTCGAAAAAGACTACTTCGACTACTGATTTTTCTTTTATCTAAGCTTAATTGAACAATAAATGGAACATGGTGAACAATAAATTTTTTTCATGAAAGACAAAAAGGATAAAGCCTTGGGATTTCAATTTTCAACTTCGCTTGAGGTGATTGAACGCATATCTGTGCTTTACAATGGCTCGTGGTGGCCTCCCGCTCTATCCAGTCACTGCTGTTTATGCTAGCGAACGATCTGAGACCAGTTTGGCATCATTTACCAAGCCCGGAAGGATTAATGGTTTGGTGAGCCATGAGCGCGAGATCGAGCCTTCGACTTTGTGTGTGACGCAGGACTCCAACCACTACACCACATGCACTTTTGCCGTTTTCAATTTTTCCTATTTTTTCTATGCGTTGTGAAATACGACAGAACTTTTATCAGTTATCAGTGAAGACACGGCTAATATATTCTGAAAATTGTTGGTCCGTTTCATTTGTTCAACTTCTGCTTGATCAAAATGAAAAGACTTTTAAAGCATGAAGGCAGACTTGAATAGGCGAAGTTCTAGAAAAAAAAATGTTGGATCAACAATATGATGCATGTGAGGTTAGAATACGTGTGAAGTTGTTGATTCTTGCAAACAAAAAACAAAGAGAACTTCGAAATGCAAAAAAATTTCTGTGTGTAAGTTTAAGGTAAAGGGCAGTGCATAAAAGGAAAACTCCTCAAAAACGTGTGACCTTGTAAATCGAAAAAGAAATGTTTCCTATCCATTTGTGTCTTCATTGACGGCTTTGTCACCTCCTACATTTTTGATTTATATTTCGTAAACTACTTCATATAGCGACTACTGAAATAATGGGTGTGTATTATTTTCAATTGTTGAAAAGAATAGGCATTTCTCAGTAACTATGCTTGCAAGAAGAGTTCAAGAGATATGCTCAAGAGCTTTTACGATCTTCAACAGTCATTTTTGCTACTTTCCTTGACGGTCACGATGATGCTAGTTCGTGCTAAGTCTTGGGTTTCAGCTAACCACTACATTATGCCACTTGCAGTAATGCAAAGACATTGCACTAGTCCCTAAGGGATCTCCCTAGTCCCTAAGGGATCTAAGGGAGTCCCTAAGGCGTGTACCAGCTGAGGTACACGATTGTTTAGAGGCCTTTCTCGCTGCATAGAAGTTCTCTTTTAGACATTTGATATTCATTCGGAAGCTTAAATCTCTGCGACTTCAATGATCTGCTTAGTTTTCGAAAAAAGAGTTTTGATTACGTTGCAGCAGCGAAAATAAAATTATGTTTCATACTCAATTTTATCATTTCCTCGGCTGGGGCTTCAATATGGCTCTTCATTAAGGTTTCATTGGCTGTTAGATACCCCAAATTGCGAGGACTTTGGTGATATAATTGTTTTTTGAAAGGAAATCACAGAACGCAGTAACAGGGAAAAAAGTCACACTTCACGCCTAGAATGTTACCCCTCCGCTTTGATGCCATAGGTGGTTTATTTGTAATCATAGGTGAAGTTTATATGCATTATATTATGCATAATGCAGAGGCATCTTATTCTTAAATAAAGAATGGAATATTACGAATGAACCTTTCACAAAGATTTCTGATATAAAAGAGTAATTACCTCTTTTGAGATCCTTCATTTTTCAACCGTAATACCACGTCCGTTCACAAAAAAAAAACAAACAAATTTCCAACCCCTATTGTGCATTTGTATCGCCTGTCTTGCGAGTATGTGGCTTGAAAGCACATCTTTTACAACTAAATTCTTCCAATAGAGGCCTCTGTGAAGGTGTTTTTTATTACGAAGCTCGTGTAAGGGTAGGAAGAACGCGCGTTCGTCATTACATGTGATACGGCACTTCCCCTATCATCACCCATATTAAAAAAAAACGTATTTTTCGCTCTTTTTATAAAATTCAGTAGCTATTTGATAGCCTAGGTCTTAAAAATTTGAAAGGTGTATTATATCCTCCATATTACACTGTAACAGTGAAAAGAAAATGTTGTTTACACTCAAGCATCTTCCAATGAGTAAAGCTTTTCCGCGACAACACAATTTTCGCTAAATTTGACAGTGCTCTTGGTTCTCCACGATCTCCTTATTGCGCTGCAACATCGCATGCGGTATGTTTGCCTTTCACCAGTATGTGTATTGAAGCATTGGCATCAAGTCGTTGCCGCACAATAACGAGTCGATAGCTCAAATCTCGAGAATTTCAGTGTTGCGTTTACCTTTTGAAAAAGTCTTTGCGAGCTGTAGCAGTAAGATTAGATCTGCGCGCACAGTTGAGTATTTTTCGCTAGACACGACTTTTCACTCAGCCTTTCACACGCATTCGAAAGCTAAAATCTTGACAATTACAAGGATATGCTCAGTTTTGAGAAAGGCTTCCTAATGCGTAGTTACAGTCAAGAGAATATTGAGTTTTACACTCTGCGCGCGCCGCACTCCACATGTAAATTGCTCTGCCCGATCGACACGGCCTCAAGTTCGAAACTCAATAACCTTTCAGAAGTAACAACACATTAAAACGTCTTTCTAAAGACCAACTCTAATATTAAGGTCGCTGAGAATTGTGCTACCGAGTGTTTATGAAAAGTCTGAATGAAAACCTCTGTTTAGCGAAAGATGCCTGAGTGTGAAAGAAATTTTGGCACTCATATGTTAGACGGCGACATATGTTTAAGCCGATCTGATTCGCTGAACATGAATTTTTTATAGGAGAGTTAGCAATCGTTTGATTGCATAAATCTCTAGCTACAACTCCATGCCACCGGCTTTTTAGAACACTTTTTCATAATGCTGCAGCATTTAGAATAACATTTTGTTTTTCACTCGCTTTTCGTCCTCATTTTTCCATAAGTAAATATGGCTGGAAGCGCGAAAAGCATGTCAGCACGATTTTCCATAGTATTGGAATCTATGCTTCTATCTAGAGGTTCTAGCGATGCGGTGAAAAAAAACCACAACGTAATAACAGTAGTTACTGCCGTTTTGACGCATAATGCGGTAGATCATTGTCGAGTTACGCGGTAGATCGAGCGATTACCTTACCATGAAGCCGCTGCTCTGAATTGCTCTCATATTGCACTCAGCTATGAACCTTTCCAGCGACTTTGCTTACTAGCCAACACACGGAGCGGGAAAATCGATCGCGCTTGAAACATTATAATTCATTTGGGGATTTTTTCACCACAACGATAGAGACTTCAGGTAGAAACGTAGACTCTGATGCTTCCGAAAACTGTCTACACGCTGAGTTGTCTTTCGTGTTTCCAGCGATTTATACGCGTGGTAAAAATGAAGACGAAAAGCGAGTCATTAATAAAAGTTTATTCTGAATGCTACAACGTTATAAAAGGGTGTTATAAAAAAAGCGAAATGCTGTTGTAGTCGGAGATTTAGACTATTGAATGATTAGTAACACTTCTAAGAACAGTTCCTGTCCAGCGAATAAGATCGGCTTGAAAATTGGTCTCCGTTTAACATACAACTAGCGAGAATTATACTTCACCTCTACAGTGTAATGTAAAAACCACATGGGAAATAAAACACACCGGTCAGTTTCTCGATATTCAAGCTGTCGAATAACTACTAAAACCTCACCAAGGACTGAAAAAAGCTTTTTTCTGAAAATGGGTGCGGATAAAGGAAAAGCACCGAGAATACTTCTCCGGAGACATATATTTCTAACCAAAGCTTGCATAGTGCGGATGTTCTAAGCCTTTTATGCAAACACGGTTGTCTCTTACCGCTCAGAATTCTTCCACTATCCATAAATACCCAGCGCTTGCTTACTTATGTCAGCTCTGAATAATTGGAAACAAACGAATGATTGATACAAACTTAGCAATCGTGAGAGTTTTCGATAAACAGATATCGAATGCAGCATGCATAATAATTTTTGATAAATCACCATCTGTTCTCCATTTTTTGCTCACTACGATGACTGTTGGGTTTTGTATAATACCAGGAAATAATACCCTTTGTATGATGCAATGCAATTGATTGGATGCCAAATTCATAGTATAGTAATACGTTTGTAATACCTAATACGATTGCATAGTGAACGAGAGCTTTTCTTTACAGAAGACATGTATAACTGAACTAAAAGCATACTAGCGAGTGGAGAAAATCTTGTTCTATTAAAATAGTGCAAGAATTCCGAAATTTTTTGCCAAATGAAGAGAAAAAAAACATTATTCAAACAACGAAAATCGTGCAGTTCGCTCTGCGCACATCGATTTCTATGGCCGTCCGTTAGGGAATAGATTGAGTAGTGAATGAACTTTGCAGCTTGTATAGAACATTTGATCAGTCAATATCACTATTAAATTTTATGTGGAAACTCATGTACACTTTTACAAGATGTTCTGACATAAACTGTAATGAAAATTGAGTGGAACAAAACAAATAGCGGTATGAACAACACGTTTAGTTAACAAAAGGTAGGTCAGGAAAGACAGTCTTATTTTGAGCAAGAAGCTCTTCAATAAGTGTGACATTTTTCATCGGATGAAGGTCATCGTAAGCCCAAAGGGGAAAGTCGTTCAATGCAAAAAGATATCCTCCCCATATCATCACATTTGCAATCGAAAGCACCATACATCCGACTGTAACAAAGAATCCAGAAAATGCCTGCAATGGTTCGGTATTATACTTTTGTCATAAATAATAATACCCATAGAAACCCAGTATAAAATTGCCCAAAAAATAACGGTGATATCTCATGGACCTTTGTAACACCTAATTTCGAAGATTAAATCTTTTCGGCAAGGGTTTTTTTCCATAGAAATGTTGCTCGAAAAAAGTGCCTACTGTTGGTCTACCTCCCGTTGCCTGTCAAAGTTGGAAACTGCACAATTACTTCCAGATAGCTCACCTACAAAATTCGCAGATAACCTGGTAAAAAGGTGGGATTCAGAGAATTACCAACTTGCTATATTACACTGAATGATATCGATAATTCTGAGCCTCCAGTGAGAGTCGAAGAGGGCGTATAGAGGCTAGGGCTGTAATCCAGAAAGAGTTGTGGCGCAACAAGATCCTGGACAGAACAGTGGTTAGCAAGAGCTCCGGAAAGGTTGGAACGCCGACTCAACTCCCTGTCGTAGGCTCGAAGTTTTGCATATCGCTCAACACTACTCGATATACATCAAGATCACATTGCTAAGAAACGGTTAGGTATAGTCGAACACATCTTCGTTTTGTGAAGACAGTGATGATTTACATTTTCTTCAATAAATCAATGAAATTTTCAAAACTTTATTTGAGAAAATCTTTTGATTGTGTTCACGTTATTTTCCTTTTAATCGCACGCGGGCCTGCTGCAATAATTCTGAAACAATTTGCCTGCGAGAAAAGTAAGAAAGCAATCTTGTAATGCTGTATCACTAAAAGTGTTATTTCGAAATAATATGAGAGAATGAAGTGTTATGTTTTCATAATGACGTCATTAACATGTTTCTCAGCAATGGTGCTTTCTACCATTTGACGGCATTATTGACATTATAAATACAAGAAATGGAAACCTTTCTAGTGTTGGGATTAAGATTTTACAATGAAATTCTCAAATACAGACCATGTCGCTGACTTTAACCAAACCGGTTCCGAATACAATCGCATTCGATGGTGTGGCCACTGGAAAAAGGAAAGCAAAAGATGATGATATAGCCACTGGTAGCATGTAAAGAAGTGGATTCGCATCCAGCGATCTGTGAAAAGTTTCGATATACACCATCATTTGCAATGAATCAAGTAGTGGAAGACATCAAACAAATTTCTCAGTTAAAGCCGACATTAAGGGATGTCGATGCTCATGAATTGCACAAAAATTTGCCAACCTCTCGAACTACGGCCCTACTTTGCAGTAAAAGGTGGATCCCGTTTAAGGTTTTCAGAAAGTTGTTAGCAACTGATTAATCCACAAACAAATGTGAAGTACTTCACGATGGAACGTAAGGGCCCTTTGTTTGTCTGGTCCAATATTAAGACTACAAAAGGAACCATCGTATATTGACGGCCGCCTTCTCCTCACCTTGCCAATTCTGCTACAATTGGGATGAAGATCGTAGCGATGACGGCATTGGAACAGATATTTGTAAAACCAACGGTAATCAGAACACAGATAAACATCACCGTATAAGTGGGCAAATGTGTCAGATGCTGCATCACTTCACCAATTTCGTGTGATAAACGAGATTCCTTAACATTTTTGATTCACATAACAGCATCTATCTCCTGTGCTATTGGACGGTTTTCTATTCACAATTTCTATAAAACCCTCTTTTTAAAGACTGAATCATGTGTGCGTTAATTAAAACGATAGGATTGCTTGATTGAAAGAGTGTAAAGCGAGCCAACATCTCAAACCCTTCACAAAAATATACAGTCGAAAAGTGAACAATATACTCAACTGTTATTCTTCAATTGTATTTTTATATTCTAAGTTTCCAGCTCATTTACAAGAGAATATGATGAACTTTCTTAGTGTGATGTGGTAGTGGAGCTCTCCTTACACAGAGTCTACACATTTTCTTCGGAGTTTGTCCAAATGCTAAGTAGCAGCGGACGCCTGCAGTGCAGAACTAATCATATAAGTTGAAAGATTAAGCATGAGGTTACATAGCTGTGCAACACTGAAGGACGTTGTCCAAGAATAAGATATTTATAAGTGGAACTTATCCTTTGGATCTCATTATAGCGAAGTAGCTGATGGATTGATGAGCTGGTCAGCGAAATTCAAAGGTAGATATCGCAAAAAATTGCGCTATAGGAACGTTTCAAACTTGAGCAAAAATGTTACTTTACATAAGTTTCAAAATCTCTTCATTCTCTGCGGAAAATTCAACTTCTGACAAAAACAAAATTGAGGCATACAACTTGGACGTGGAAGAAACTTGCCAAAATTGTGCCAAGATTACAGTAAAATGATAAGGAGCACCGGACCACGAGCCGAGCACTCTGATTTCCTTTCTCTCTAATTTGATTTTTGCAGCAGTAGCACTTGCAGCTTACAGCTTGCTTGGCGCCACATGATTATCACTTCTACATTCTACACAACTTTACTGATGCGGTCTGCAAATTACTGTACACTTTAGAAAATACCAGCTCTCACTAAGTGCATCCCTAGGCGAGCGCAAGCCATTGTATCAAAGAGATACGCATTGACTGATCTCTGTCACACTTGATGGTGTCGAATGAAGCAAGGTTCTTCGTGCTTGATCAACGTTGAATGCTTCATTCTTATCCTTTTCAAGTCCTTAAATCAAGTCATTGGAAAGCGACCCTATCACATGATGTCTTCACGACAGTGGTGTAAAAAAAAGTTGCTAGATTCCGTACAGAATATAGAACGCTTCGACTTCGTCTTCGTCATAGCTTGATGTTGGCGCGTAAGCAACGAAGATGGTCAAAGCCGGCATAGAACCACATCGTTTCAACCGTAATCGTCCGATACGGGTTGTTAGTTGTTCAAACAAATCAATGTTCACGGTCAAATTCGATTTGACGAGGACGCCAACGCCGCCGACACCTCTGCGATCGCATGTACCAAGGAACAGATCTTTTCCGGTGTCATAAACAGCGTGAAAAGGATGGCGCCTTCTCGTCTCAGCCAGGCCAATGTCGTTGTACCTTATTCTTCTTGCTTGAATCAATAGATCTTCTACAGCGGGTTGGTGAGCAAGGGTTCTTGCGTTGTAGGTGCAGATCGTCATTTTAGTCCGTTTCGATCTTGGGAGCCTAGTTCGGCCCTGAGATTTTAGCAGCCTCTCCGTACTCGTCCTACCTGGCGCTGCTGTACCAGGGGCTCTTTCGGGGTCAGGGGAACGAGGCCCTTATTTGTTACTGTTTTCGGCGTTTTGATACCCAGCGTATAACTTGCCAGGCTCTAAACGTGGGGGTGAGATACTCACTAGTAGCTTGCCAGTGTCTCTCGGAGGAGCGAGAGGAGCTTATTTGTTGGAGGACGACTCCTAACCGCCTCCCATGTACTTCTCAGCCGCTTGATTGCAGGCCTTTGGCCGATTTGACACGCAGAAATAGAGTTTATGTCAAGTCGGCGCTGCAGAAGCAGGGGAGCTCACCCCTGAATCCACCTGCGTCTCTGAGAAGCACACCGTCGCTTTTGGTTCGCTTTTATTTCCCTATCCGCCACCTGGGGACGCGCCACGTGCCCTCGCGACTAACCGGGCGGGATCCCTCAAAGAGGGTGGTACGTGGATTATTTAACTATTACTTACTAGTTATTGATTAATATTTAACTTTTTTCTCTTAAAATGATTATGCAATTGAAAATTCTATACGCTTAAGGTTTACAAGTTAAAAGATTTATCGTGAAAAGAGTCGGCGTACCTTAACTCCAGCAGCCAGCGCAAAACCACCTCCTAGAAGTAAAACAACACTCCACGGAAATCTTTCTTGAATAGTTGACCAGTCCAAAAGCGAGTTTCGAACGACATGATGACCATTTCGTTCTTCAAATTTTTTGTTTCATTATTTTGAACTACTCAAAAGAGTAGTGCTCACCTCGACCGAAGCACATTGGTTTGCGGTCTGGAATAACAAACAGAAGAATAACGACAAATATGGCACTCGTTGCGTCAGTCACGTAACTAAACTTCGAGGTAATCAAACAATTCCACAAAATTTTTAGCAAAGTAACTCACCCTTTTTTAAAATAGTCACCAAAACCGGGGACTATCTGAGGTTCCCTCAGTATCCAGAGTGATAGCAAAAGTGTAAAGCAAGTCATCACTTCTACCTATATTTCAAATTATCAGTTTTTGAAATTATAACTTCTCTGCATCAGAAGATGAACGTCAATAAATCCATAATGCTTTATTAGTCATGACGACTTTTGATCAACGTTGAACGTGCGCAGCATAAACCAAAATAGGCTATGTTAACAGAATAATATGTATCCAAAGTATTCTCGTTCTTTTCAGGGTTCATTTTACGTTGTGAACTTTGGCACTGAGATATAACAGAACTTAGTTTTGCACATCGATTAATGCTAGTCTCCATTGTTACAGACCCCGCCGCTTTCTCGCTATCACTTTACAATGTTTCTTTGTTATAGTGGTGACTCCAGTGTGGCGCAATATGTCATAGTCAAAGAGATGGAAAAACTCATTCAAATCTGTGGCAGTCAGGATCAAAATAAATGAAGAGTTTTCATAGGCTAACTTCACCATGAGCATTTTCTCAATCTACAGCAACTCATTATCTTCGCAAAAAACTTCATGTGATACAACTACTAGCTTTTTGTTTTATTCCCAACTTTTGCTGTGCAATCTGGCAGCAACTTTCGATAAACAGCATGCTTACTGGCAGCAAATTCGACCTTCACCTGTATCAATTGTCTTCACGTTGATAGTCGAGTGGCTCGAGCAAACACCAGCGATGCTTCCACTTTTTCCTACCGTGTGTAAAAGTAGTTCAGTGGGTCGTTTTAGCTTTGGGAATTCGTTGAGCATCATATCCTTCTTCTAGACTTTTCGTTAAGAAATCAAACCATCGTGTCGATGGTCTTCCAGTGAATCGCCTGACATGAGGAATCTATACGGTAACCGCTCTCGCCCATCGCTTTTCGTTAGCACATCGGTTAATTGTAAAGCGCAATATGTGTCTGCCCACCTTATGCTCGATAGTCTGGTGTGTGGAAAGGCTTAGTCTTCGATCGTTGAAGTAGTTCAGAACTTTGGATCCTTTCCCTCATTTGCGAAATAAGGAAAACTCTTAGCATCGGCCTTCCAACTACGCATTCAATATTTCTGATGCATACGTTAGAGCAGGGATAACCGCCGGATCGAAAAGGTGGGTACGAAATCTGATGCTCTTTATCCTCTTCACTACGTCCTCGATGCCCTTAAGCACTCTCTAAGCCGCTCGTTTCCTCCTGTTCAACTCTGGAGCTAGCTTGTTTATCATGTTGGCATCAAAACTTAAATTGACGTAACTGGCGCATTCGGCGATGTTCGTTTAGCGTGCGTGAATGAGGCATTCACAATCCATCCGTTCCTTATAAACATCGTTTTCGCTAGATTAGTCAGAGACTAATCTTTTCACAGGCGTCGTCAAAACCACCCAACATTCGTTCCGCCTTAATGATGCTTGGTGTTATAAGGACGATATCATCATTGGAGCAAAGATAGTTTAACTGTCGTAAGTCGACCTTAGATATGAGAAATTACCGACGCCGCATGCATGCTAAAGAGCTTAATAAGAGCAATTGGAAAGATCTTATTTGGGTTCGGAAAACAATGTTTATAAAAAAGTGGTTCTTTTCAGATGATCTAATGACTCACAAAGAACGGGTATTTCCATAAGGGATGATAATGAGTATAAAAGGAGAATAGTTAGCATAGTGTACACATTTGTGTAAGGATGAATACGAAAAATATAGAATTTAGACATTCAAAAGACTGTCGAAGACGGCAGTGAGAAGAGTTGTATAGAACGAGTTGTACGCACATCGCTCTAGCGGATGAATTCTGTAAGCATTATTGGTTTCCACGAAAGTCGTCACAATGTTAATGTAGAGGTCGCTGTCTAAGATGTTTATAATTATTACTTTATTTTGATCAGTCTCCACTTCACGCTGTGAGAATCCCAGTGCTTCTAACACTCAACTCCTTCTCTGTTTTCTTCGTAAGTGTCACTGGGGAATGGTTGAGCATGTCCTTTTGCAAGCTCGAGGATATCCTGGATGTGGCATTCCATTGAGCTTTCGTTGTTAACTTCCGGAGAGTACTGAGGAGTGAGGATCGTCCTCGCACGCGTCGCGAAGAACATCACAACCACTCGGTTACGACTCCCCCGTAATAGGATATTGAGAACTAAACGCTCTGACATTCGTCCGAACTGCGCAGTGTTCAGCACATATGCGCTACAGTACCAAAAGTACATATCTGATTATCATAACTCTTAAAATTATCATAACTCTTAAAAAAATTGTGATTAATATGAAGACTATAGACAGAGAAAAAAATAAGCCTTTATCGTTGCTTTGCTTGAATCACTCGATTAGTAAGAGTGTTACAAGAGAGTGTAAAGAATATGTCTAGCACACGTCATTGTGCAAAATAATAATAGGAAAGATTTCATTAAGGACTATCACTCCTTTGGTGAGAAAATAAGGTTTACCTTATAAGCCGTCTAACATGTGAAAGAAATGTTATTAAAATGGACGCGTGCCGCGGTGCACTGCAGTGCGTTAAGTAAGCATAGATGTTGGTACAGAGCTTTCGATGGCAAGACATGGCCACTTATTATTCCTTGGTCACGAAATGAGACTCGTCTCAAAAATGTCGTAAATACTGTCATATAGCGCACTGATTTTACAAAATAGTAAATACCTCTGCGAATGAAATACTTGGAAGTTTTTGATACTTCTCATTAAGCTTACGAGAAACTATCGCTGAGCCTCGTGGAGCATCGCGTAGAAAGACAATATTGAGCACGAACCTATAAATACTTAGTGAATTTTGAGTAAAGCATGTTCTTAGACAAAATTGCAGCGTGTTTCATTTTCAAAATGTTTTGTCAAATTTTCAAATTGGATCGATAGACTGTTATGCCAAAGAACCATTTTTAAGCCACGCAAGTCATGCGGTCTCTTAAAGATGGGCTAACTTATAGTGCCCAATACACGTGTTTCGATCTTACGATCTCGACAGTCGGGCAGTTGCCCTTTCCCGTCTTTTGCTAATCTCTGTGGATGTTCCAGTCTTTGCACTCCACAGAGTCAGCGACGATGAACATTTCACACTCTATGTTCAGTGAAATTATCACCAAGTACAGAGTGTTGTAAACTCGATTGGTCTTGCCTGGCATATTTGATATAATATATCATTCGTTTCTTCTATAGCTTTCGTGAAGAAATCGGACCAACGTTCGGTGGGTGGTCTTCCTATAGAGCGCTTGATGTCCCGAGAAATCCAGTCGGTAAGGGCTCTCGTCCATCGGCTGTCGTTGGAGCGTATTACGTGTCCGGACCACCTTATTTTCGATATCCTATAGCTATAGAGCTATAGAAAGCTATAGAAGAAGATATCATGCTCAGCGATTCCTTAGAGCGAGTCGGACCTACTGGGCTACTCTTGCACGCGATAGGGAAAAATGAAAGTGTTGCTGGCATCCGCTCGAGTCACTCGACGATCAACGAAACGACAGGTGACAGGTAATCATTAGTTTCGAGTGTTTTCTTATGACCACAGCTCAAAGTCCAATACGCCAAAGAATCATTTACTTGCGTGGCTCAAAATGATTCTTTGGCATATTGAACTTTGAGCTGTGGTCTTAGGAAAACACTCGAAACGAATGATATGATAGACTGTTAGTAGTGAGGATTTATATCACCGCCTGAAGTAGTACCATAAATTAGTGAACTCAAAAGAATCACAGGCAAAGTGATCAAAAACTTCAACCGTGGCCTAAGAAGAACATTTCCAGTTTTCGTTTCTCCTATTCTCTTTCAGTGAGTGCGTGGTGGATTTTAACAAAACTCCTCAACACTATCGCCTATTTTGTTATTTAAATTTCTTTATTGTTACGTAATTCAAACAAGTTCTCAGGTTTGGATAAAGAATGAATGCATCCTCACCAACAGAGCACTTGACATATGACCGCTTGCGGAAAAGCGAAAAAGATCCACGACAAGAAATTAATACCAGTATCAGCATTAGGAAACAGCCTAATTGAAACTTATTATCCATGCACTACATATATTCCATATCATAAAATAGAGTGCTTTTTCTTCCTGAGTATCCTAAGATGTTCACTTCTCTAATTGTCCGACCAATACAAGATTCGATGCTGTTCCGGTGATTGTTGCTGATCCTCCAATATTGGCAGAAAAACAAACAGAAATAAGAAGTCCTTTTGCCATGAGAAGCTCACTATGTGTGAAGAGATTGCTCATTTCCCTAAGCACTCATTGTTATATTGCAAATGAAATAAGAATCCTATTATATCTTACCCACTTCTGGTGTGAAATAACATTATCCTGAGGGATCGATAAACGACGCATATCAACACTCCGTCTGCGATTCTCCATAGTAGTCGCTTCAGATAGAGCCAGAAGTTCATGCATTCTAAGTAATTTAACATCCGACAAGTACTATAAATCTTGGATTTCAAAAAAGAGCATAATGAGTACCTGTGGTTTGCCACAAGTTCTGTGATCACAGACTGAACGATGGGAACCATCAGAGCTGCAGTAGCAGTGTTGGAAATCCACATACTACAAACTTATTTTACTTGTTTTATTTGTAAATCAATGAGAAAGAGCGAAGTTTTTGGCCCAAGCAATCTTTAAGATATATATTGCGTTCGCTTTTATTGAGTCCATAAAGTTGAGTGAACACGTATTTGTCCTAAAGGGATTACCGACAATAAATTCAGTATTTTTATTTCGATAGAGTTAGTTTGTGATTAATTCCAACCACGAAGAAATGATGGTTTGGTTTAGCGGAAACGGAAGGCTGTGTGCTTACAGAATGGCTTCAATTACTGCCTTATACGGATTCACAAGTGACTACTTTTTTGTGGAAATGGATTGGATAAGTGAATGACGGCATCGATTGATCTTGCTGAGATGCTCAGTCATGATTGTACTCATTTCACAGAAGCACTCACAAATGGAATCCCTTAAGATGATGTGAACTGTTTCCCTGAATGATTTCCAGTTATCAAAACATGCGAGGACTTTATCTCCTACTAAAAAGAGGTATACCAGTCTTTCGATCCCCTCAGGATGGAAGATATTGTCGGAAAGATGCGAAATCGACCCGTCAGGATTATGAGTGTCCGTCATCGCACCGTACCTCACAGTCGCTAATATAAAATACTGACCTTAAAAATCCAGTGACTCCCATGAAACCAGCCATTATCCTAAATTATGTGAAGTGTTTTTTTTATTTTTGTTGAAAAAGTTATATGAACGTAATCATACTTATAAAGACATTACCATTTCGGTTGTGACCCTACAATTTTGAGCACGAAGAGTGCGATTCGAGTGTGTAGTTCGGATTTCTCTACAGTCACTGCCACCATTAATCCACCAATAAATAAAAACGATGTATCCTTCAAATATCGGAATAAATGCAGGAAAATTTTCATCCATAACCACCCATGTCTAATGTGAAGAAAACTCACAGGAAGATAAGATTGCGCAACTTCGTCGCTTTTCATAATTTCAAAAAATGGAAATGCTACCATAGGAATTAGAGCTGTTATTGCCAGAGGTAAAACCTAGGTAAAAACTTCTCAAAATGAGGTCAGAAAATTGGGAAAAAATCATTTTTCAACACTTGCCTCAAAAACCCAGTAGAGTCCCATAATTGCCACCACATATGCACATTGTGCCTGTTTCTGGAAAGATCTTCCTTCCAAAAAAGGGAATTGCAAAACGCAAGAGTTTTTTAATGGCACTGTCACCTGATGATTAGGAAAGCAGAAGAGCAGAGGGAGGAAAAGGGTCGGAACACCGCAGATGACGACTGAAGCTCTGTAGTCTCCGAGAAAACCCCAGAATCCTCTAAAATCAAAAATTGCATAGTGATCGTAGATCTTGTGGCAAATTTCATACCATACAAACGTCTGAACTAGGATTCATTATCCGTAAGATTTCTCCGTTCGTTTTGGCTCATAAACTAAGTCTAACTTTTTGTTGCAGTTCTATCCTCATCGATTACATCTTTATAAAATGTTATTTTCTCTATATTCCCATTACTTCTTTCAAATTCTCAAAAACTCATGATCGTTTTTATTTTTAGTGCTTGAATATTGTTAGAGAAAATTTCCCAATATGCAAGGATAGTGATCATTAATGAAGATAGATGGAAGTTCATGCTGACCAGCGTCCATTTTCAATGCATAAGAATTGCATATTTCATCAATAACGATGTAACAATTTTCCAGATGTCAAAATTTCCTAGAGAACTATTCACGGCTAAATCGCATTTGACACATATTAGTGATTTAGTGCATGTGCATAAGCCGTCAAAACTTAATAAGAGTCGCTCAACTTCCAATGATTACTTTAAATCTCTATCTAAATGTCACCTCCACCTCCTCATCACCTAGTTTTCGAGCATTAAATCAGTAAATAGCTTTCTTGAGTGTCATCTGATAACGACTTTGTTGACGAAGTTGCCAAATTACTTCTATGCCGTCTCAAAACAATTGTGGGTGAGCAAGTCATACTACAAAAAGTTATATTTGCTTCAGTTGCAGAAGTATAGAGGATAGAGGACAAAGCACTCGGCACTGATCAGTTTGTGTGAAAACGACCATAATATTAACCTTAGACAGTGAATGGCGGTGAACTACCAAAATATTAAGTCAGCTCTCTTTCGTCCTCTCGTACTAGTTCCGTGCCAGTTTACGGTCTCAGAAGGGGACAGTGCTTCGCTTACATGGAGCATGTGATCGAATCGTCGTACATCTGTGCACTACATAACTCCTGAGAAACTTTGAGCACTGCGCTATAAGTGCCCAAGAAAAATCTTTCAATGAAGATTTCGTACCAATAGATATGTCATTATAACGTCTAAGAACATTAGCCAAAACTCTAAAGACTATGTACAGTGGCACAAAATTTTGAAATGTCTTAGAAAGAGATTTACCATACGATAGATACGAACCGGCTTGAGGACACATGTATGAGTGACGCCTTCATACGAAGTGGACACATTTTACACTATACTTCATTGTGTTAAAAGCACTGTGAATATAGCAAAATGGTGAGAATCAAAGAATAGTGTTCGCCCGTATTGTAAAGAGGGCTAATGTCGCTTTTTTCATGACGGAATCGGGCAAAATCCTCAGTGAACGTAAAAAAGCAATAGAGCACCGTAAACTTCATCATGGCTCACAGAGAAGAAGATTGGGAGCAAGAATTAGCGTAGCTTTAAGTTTGATATTTACCTTCAATTTACTGTAGTTTTATTGAAAAATGGGTTTACGTTCTTATACAAAATCCGTTTTCAATACAGCTTGCACTTCTTGCATTCGATTTGTTTCGTCGCATTCATCATCCACTTTTACTTGCGGATTCGCTTGCTGCTTAAAAACTTTTCCACAGTGATCGGAAAAGGTGAGTTGATGTGGTGCGTGTTTTCTGAGCCTAGGTGAATGTGAGATCTGATAGGTACCGGCACAGAGTTGAGACAGAAATATTCTCGTGATAAACGGCATCATTGCCACTGCGGTATCCATAGTCTGAAGATCGCTTTAGCTCTTGCGATATTCCGAAATTCTAAACTACAGCAATCCTAGCGAAAAAAGAAATTGGTTGCAATTATATCGTTGCATCGGCGCAAATCATCCGTCAAGAAGGGATAATGGATGTAATTTAACTTTCTAAGTAGAATCACGACAGCCGATTGAAAATCTTTCTCAACTCATAAGCGTTTGGTTTGTATTTAGTATCTTCTTCTATTTGGCTGCTCCGAGGTGCTATTGATATTATTTAATGAATATCAGCAACGCATATAACAGTACAGTTAATAATGCTGCACGAATATTACAACAGTCGCGGTGGCTTACGTTTCGGCAACGTTCGCCATCTTCAGAGGCTGGAAAGGTCAAATTGCAAACTATTAAATCATAGGCCTTCATAAGGCCTAGTTTTCTGCTAGGGTTATGAAGGCCTTTGATTTGACAATTTGCGAATAATTTCCAGGCTCTGAAGATGGCGAACGTTGCCGAAACGTAAGCCACCACGACTGTTGTAAGATTTGTGCTGCATTATTAACTGTATTGTTATATTCTTTGCTGATATTCAATAAATAATATCAATAGCACCTCGGAGCAGCCAAACAGAAGAAGATACTGATTTATTCAAACCATGCCGAGGTTGCTTAAACTGACTGCGTTTGTATTTATTCATCATCATACGCTGTATTATTTATAATGTTACCTATCGTATCAATTAATTGTTTTCGTTTTCGAAAGTTCTCCACTTTAAAGAAAGAATAAGCCCTAGAATGTCAACAAACAAGATGGGTCATAGAACACAAATTTGACGAAGTGCCATTATATACTCGTGACTGTCTTTGTTGTGATTGCGTAACTTAACGAATCGTCCGAGGTCCAACCTGTTCTTGCCCATGATGAGATCACTTGGTGAAGCCTACGAATAAAACTTACATACCTTCATTCAATGCAAATGCGACTGTAAATAATACCACTGCGGAACCGAATAAATCTATTTCCTGTTGCAAAATGAGTACTCTTTGAAAAAAAGAAATGAAATGATTCAGACAAAACACTTCAATAGAAGAATTCCCACTTCAAACATGAATTTGATGAAAAATGGAAGCTGCCTGAGCAGCATGAAACGTCACTTGACAAGATGAAACAAATAAAGGCGATCTAACTTAGTGACAGTTCAATACATATCGATTGGTATGCATTTGGTGGAATGCATGTGAAAAATTTTAGCTGCTTTCACTTTGCACCGGCATATCTTGACTTATACCGGAATCTGCTAAGAGAGACGAAGAATCACTAGAATTTACAAAAACTTTTGCCCACAAATTACTATTTAACATGTTCTACCAAGATGGAATTCTGATTTTGTCCACCACGTGACGAGATATTTTTCCTACTCTATTACCTAAAGACTTATCAACTGCTTTTAGCCGACGTTTGTTATTTGAATCGAAAGGAATTATCACGTTACGTTCTGCACAGAGACTATCATATCTAAAGGTGCTATAATTGCGGCACTTTTAAACCACTTTTGAGCTTGAGAGCATACTTTAAACCTCTTATGAGGTCTGTTAAGACACTTATAAAGTTGTAGACACGTGTTTCGGCCTTTCAGTCTCATCAGTAGCACGGTGTCTTTCGCTTTAGTGAGTTCTTTTCACTGAACGTTAAGTGTCAATAATTCGGCGTCTATTTCTCTATTTAGGTGTATATCTTCGAGGATCTGACTGAAACGAAAGGCATTGTTCAACTGATGGAGTTATAGGGCTGAAACACGTATCTAGTACCTCATAAGTGCCATAACAGGCCTTTTAAAGATTTGAAATATGCTGTCAGGATAAATTTGAGCGAGGTCTCAAGATAGTCGATTGAAAGCGTTGATGCATACTTTTGAGCTTTTCAAACTCTTTTCAAACATCTTCGCCACTGTGTGAGCTAGAGATAGAACGACTATCTAAAAATTACTTCGCTAAGCTTTAGCTGACTGCTGATCACTGGATAAATACTAATTCTAAGGCAGTTTTTTGATTGAACGATATGTTAATTTTTCGTTCTTTCGGGACGGAGCCTTTCGTTCATTCGTTGAACCTCTAGTAATCAGATAGCCTGAATGTTAGCGATCAATATCGTTCGCGATTTTTCAAAAACCTTGCAGGTATATTGTAGCAGTAAGAATAGAATTACGTTTCACCTTCAGCGCATAATTTTTGCCCAGCTATTGTTTGAGAATGTCATTCAAACAGAGTTTTAGCATTGATTCGATAGCTTGAAAGACGGTGACTGTGAAACAAACCACGTTTGGTTTTAAAGAGGTCCTCGTACAGCAAAAAAAATTCGCGCTTCCCATTCAGAGACATACGCATCAAAAACATATGAACGCATAGGGAAAATTATCAGAAAAACAAAAAAATCTGAAAGTCTTCTCAAAACTGAGAGAAAGTTCCCGAATAAGTAACTAAAATCGCGCGCTTCTCGAATCGCAGTGCGCTTAGCAATTTTGATGTTACTTCGAATGTGTGCTAATTTAATCAAATATTTAGGAAATTTTTTCATATTTTTGATAAATCTTCTTAGTTTTCTAGCGCTAGGACTACAGAATAAACTTTGTTATTGCGCTCTAAAGAAGAGCTTTAAATCCATTGCATATTTACGTTATGAACTTATGACAAAACGGCTATGAATCTCCTGCGGACGCGTCACCTTTTTCGGGCGCGAAACCTGATCATCTTTGTGCTCTCACAGCGCTCTATGCGAACCTTTTTAGTACCAATCTGAGTATTAACATCGACGAGATTTGAGCAATCTAATGACTACAAATAATCCAGCAAAAATCTAGTTAATAACTCCAGTCGAGTAGAGAAATCTTACTCAGTGTGAAATGTAATATTATTTTCGCTGCTCCAAGGTGGTAAAAAGCTTTTCGTAAATCAAACACATTACTGAAATCACTGAAATTCAAATTTTTGGAATATTTCAGAAGGTTTAACAAAGAAGTTTTTCCGGCGTGAAAGGTCTTCGGAATATCGTGTATTTGAGTGGATGCATTCAGTCCCACATGGCTTAAACGAGGTGGATTTTTTAGAGCAGCCCCTAATGTGCTTTGGTATTCCCGAATACTGTGTATGCGTCGAAAATTCCAACGTCTAAAATTTCAATCCAATTTCCTGTTGAATTCTGATTTTGGCTAAGCTTTGGTTAAAAATGTCTTGAAAGGATTGTACATTTAGTATAGCCGATAGACCGCGTTATCTTCTACAACTCAGCTAAGTTGTGAATTAATCAGTTGCTCTGGTAAACGAGAAATGATCATCACATGTTTGAAAAGCCAACATCGGTCGGAGAGGAAACTGGAAAATTATGAAATCTGGAACTATATCGGGTAAACTGAAAACTGTTTGATATGAAAGTGGGTCGATCTAACAATGATTGAGAGCTGTACAAAGTGGAAGTGCCCCGTTATGACAATGATTGAAAACTGTACGAATGGGAAGTGTGCCGATCTAACGACACCATGTGACAGATCTCTGTGAAACACTTGTTCTTGGGCTGAAACAATGTAATTCATTTTTTGTTAGTAATGCACAGTAAAGATCGGTATCAGAAGAACGGAGGCGTGAGCAAAAAATGTGGCTTTGAGAAATTAACAAATATTGGATAAGTGTGTTGGCATGTATTCAATATCGACCAGAAAGGGAGCACCCTTGTTCCTTACGTCACTATGTGAGAAGCCACAGCTTTCGATGAACATGTCTGTGCTAAAGGTCATTTGACTTGAAATACTGCTTGTTACTAGCAACAGGTCTCAATCTGGTTGCTGCGGTAAGTGCAGACCTTGCTATCGTTTGAAATCAATAATTACAATGCTTAGTCCATTTCAAATTAGGAGAGTCTTTAAACGTAGACACACTAAAGAAAAGCGAGTTATCTTGCCTTTAAAAATGCTGAAATTCATTAATCGAAAGTTTTATTTCACTTCATTATATGAAGTGATACGCGAGAGTTTTATCACACATTTGAAAATGCGCACTAAGCAGCAGTTGGCAACATAGTATATCAAAAATGCATGCCGACCTCATCAAAGTATCTAAATTGCAAATTTATGCTACAGACTATAAGTAAAAAAATAGCCTTAAATAATTTTTCTCACAATTGTTGAACTGAATTCCTTTACTTAAGTAAATTTATGAGATTGTGACTGAACAAAAGTGAATGGGATAACGAATTACACATGCGAGTATTGGATCAGTAAGTTTAGAGTAATAGTCTAAAAGCACTGACGGCGTTAAGACTGGAAGGGTCAATCACATGAAAGGCATGCCAAACTGTGATAATGATATCCGAATCAGTCGTCCCGTTTAGAGTGCGACGATAATAAATCACTGACGATGAGACGTCAAGGTTCTCTTCTCTCCTACACCCAAACGATCTCAGACTACTAACCTTTGCAAATGTCTTCAAAACACAATGGCGGGCATTTTTTCAACTTGACGTTAGGATTAAACGTCTTTTTCAGTGATCGTAGATTTCTCTATATCAGAAGTTGAGAGAACATCAGCATTGTAATGCTTGGAAAGACGACTTTGTATGAACGAGATGATCGCGCAATCGATTAGGCTAAAAAACAACATATCACTTTCAATTAGCAGAAGCATCGATGTAATTGAAGCGTTACGCCTCCAACCACCTTCTGATGACACCGTTCCACCGCAGACAGGCTTAAAGTGACTAACTAACCGCTGCATTCGTCGAAAAGGAACTACTATGGTCAGGATAATAGTAGAGATGATTAGAAAGGTGAGGGCGGACATTTCTACTGTGTGTGTGAGTGTGCGTGTGTTTGTGTGTGTGTGTGTGTGTTTGTGTGATTGTGTGATTGTGTGTCTTGTAGCAATAACAACATGTTAGCTTAGATTTGATGAAATTTCAGATTTCCTCACTAACTTTACACGCTCAAAAATCAGCGTCTATCCAAAAGTCAATTTGCGGAGCTACAAAATCTACAACTTTTTGCGGTACAGGTAATCCTTGGATTACTATATTATTATCGTCCGGATCTTACATTGCTAGATAAGAATTTAGTTAGTAAGTTAATCCTTCTGGCGTCACAGTTTCACAAAATTATCCTTTAAACGGGAATAATTTTCCAGAAAGTTAATTCTTTTGCTATATATAGCGGGCGATACTCACTGTGTTCAATCACACTAGACCGATCATTACTGATTCTTTAAGCTTAACAGCTTGTGGTGGGCTCTAATAGCAAAAGTAAAAATTACAGTGCTCAAATTCTTGCTCTGGCACGTTGCGCTATGATCACTACAGGTAAAACTTTCTGCAGCATATGTAACTAATTTACTTCGGATTTTCTACTGAGGCTTGTATTTTGAGCACCGCAGCAGATGAACAGATAGGATTTCGTAGGAAAATAATGGTGACATTTAATGATGTGTCTTGACGATTCTGTTGTGCTACCAGTATATCGTATCACGATATCATAGTGCACCAATAAAACTCACTAAAACGTTATTTCAGTAGGGTGAAATGTGGGTTTTTCTAAGTGGTGCAAAAGTTTTGTACATCACTTTGCATAGACAGGCATATATATATATATATATATATATATATATATATATATATATATATATATATATATATAAGGGCGCATGTGGCGCAGTGGTTAGAGGTGCCCTGTGTCGCACACGAGGTCACTGGTTCGATCTCACGCTCATGGCTCACCAAGCCATCATCCCTCCGGGGTCGGTAAATTGTTACCAGACAGGTCTCAGACTTGTCTGGGAGGATAAGCAGCACTGACTCGGTTCAGCGGGAGGCGACCGCGAGCCATTGTAAAGGCCAGATGTGCATTCAATCACCTCAAACGAAGTTAAAAATTGAAGTCGAATGCATGGCGCATCCCTCAGGGATTGATCAACGACGAGAGCTTTATCCTTTATCCTTTATATATATATATATATAATAACATATACATATATATACATATATATAAATATATATGCATATATAACATAGCACCGCTAGAAGCGGCTAAATAAAAAGGAATCTGTTTCATCATCTCGTTTTCAAAGCCAAATAAGAAACTATCACATTTGTTCATTGTGGTCATTATTTTGTTTGACATATTTTCACGATGCGTGATTTTGTTTGACAGCCAATTTGAACTACAGTATATTCGTAGCGAAAAGCATTGGATGGAGAGAGTGAATACCACGTTTGGTACAGTTTCGTGCTAAGCGATCGAATATGTACGAGAAGTGCAGCGAAAAAGCTGGGTTATAAATAATGGGCATGATAGTAATTACGCTTTGTAATCAGCGCACACGGTCCACTTTGTCAGCCCACATACCCGCTAGTATCAGTTCATGGTCACTTATGTCTTAGCTGCGGACAATTATCAACGATTGAACATTGGCAGTTTTACATAGATTTTCAGTTTTCATTTGAGAAAAAAAAACAGAACAAGGTTTAATAAAAAAAAACCAAACAATGAGCAGATTATTTTTCATGACAATGCACAACAAGATTGAGATATGTGTGTGGGGAATGCATAAATACCAAGAAAGAACGCCTCGATTTAAAAAGATTCACGGACAGGTTGAAATGTAGGAAACAAGATAAGTAATTGTAACCTGCACGTCTTATCGTAAAGCTAACAACTTAAGTCAAAATTGGAAACGTTCAGGCATATTTTACCATAAACTTCTACTAGGAATGATACTCTATTAAAAATCAATGGGCAAATTAACCGGGAGATATGGACACCTCATGAAAATGCCATGAACTACTGGAGCAAAATTACTCCGCTTCAAAATCTAGAGAAAAATGAATTTTGATCTTTCTCGTCACTAAATTCTGGTGAAGGATTAAAGAAAAATCTTTGAGAGGCACTGCTTTGGTGGGTGATGACATTGAAAATGAGGAACTGCAAATAAACAACATCAACGAAGAATGAAAACAAAATAAAAATCTCAAAAGTGGCATAAAAACATGAGCAGTAATGAGAAAATAAGAATGGAAAAATCGAAAGAAATAAACAGTGAAGTAGAATTGAGTGAGCTCAGATCAGTTGAGTTCAGAGGATTTTGGTATCCGGAAAAACCCAACGGGGAAAACCGAGAGGAATACCGGTATAAAGAAGAGCCCGTGAATAGCACCAATCACCATCGTCAGCCAAATAGTTTTAAAAAATACTAGTATAATATATGCATCTACTGTATACAAAATTGTTATTCCAGCAATTGTTGATGAGGCACCCTAAAAGAATGTGATGATTGATAGATGAGGTAATATTTGAAATCATTAAACAAGATAAATCGCCTGATATTTACGAAGTTAGTAGAAGATAAGTCACTAAATTTACCTGGAAAATCGGCCAACCAAGCGTTTCAAGCGCTCCAACAACGCGTTGACTAGTGTCTCCATGGGACGTGACGAAGGCATAGACGATATGTCCAGACAAATCTACGGCAAAACCGATACTCATGATAATCGAAATCATGGACACAGCATCCAGATTCACTCCCCATAGGGTCATGTAACCAAACACTCCCACATTTATTGAAACAATTGAGACAAAGATAATAAAACCTGAAATCGGACAGTTCTATGACCTACGTGAAGAACTATCATTGTAAAGTTGTTGTCCTATTTGCTGTTTTTGCTTGACCATCAACGTCATTTCGGTTTCACTTTAACGGACTCTATGCGCTAGTTAATAGATTTCTTAGAATGTCTATGACCCTTAACATTGATAACGAAAAGACTGAAAGCTACTAAATAAATATACCCAAAGATGTAGAGTGGTGCGCTGTAGCGTAGAAAGAGTGGTGTGCAAAATGGGCGTCAGTAGTGCAACAGCTATAGGTAGGCGCTCCCGGATAGAGTGAGATACAGGTTCGAGTCCCGCCTAACGCAAGAGTTCTGCACATCACTCTACATCTTTGGGTATGACTAATTCTTGAATGGCATGACCTGCAGGCAAACTGGGTACCAGCAGTAGCGATACGACGATCATACACAGTAGAGATATTACCACATTGAACAGCATTGCGGGAAGAATAATCAGATATTGATCGGCGAAAGGAAAAGCCTAGAATAAAATATTTCTATCTCATAATATAAACTTTTTGAAAACCACAATCCTTCGTAATATTCTTCAGGATCATGAACGAGCAATCAATGAGCACATGTGATTTTTTTCAAACAAATTTCGCAAAAACGATGTTTACGATAAGCATTGGTTTCTTATGACCCATTAGTCATCAACGAAATGAATATTTTTGGATGCTCCAGCTACTTCTCTTTAGGTCGCGAAGTCAATATGACGAGCGGCGTAGTTCTAGAGTTGAGCAGGAGAAAGCAAGCGGCACGAAGGCTTTTTGACAGCATCGAGAACGTAGTGAAAAGAACAAGAACACCGATGCCTTGCGCATCATTTCGACTCCACGGTTTTTCCTCCTGTCATGTACACGTCCAAAATCTGGTCGATACTCGAGCAGGATGAAGACTCACTGCTATTGAACATTTAGTTGAGTTGACGATAGTAGTAGTACCCGTTTCACACAAATTAATTAGCGTTCCGGAGCCCCGATCTGAGGTGATAACGAAAATTTAGCAACACTGTTCTACACGCCAAACTTTCGAAGATCATGTGGGTTGGAAACGCAGTGTGTTTCACCAACAATCGGTCGACAACAGCAGTTGTCGTCTGGATATCTCGGGATGACAAACGTAAGGCAAGGAGACCACCGATTTAATGATCAGATTTTTTTCGCTAAAAGTAATGAAAAATGATGTCTATGAACACCTAAAGTGAGGGGAACCCATTGTGACACATTTACAAGTGATAGAGAAAAATGAAATGTTATCTAGGCACCACTCAAGCCACTCAACAATAAACGGAGCGACGAATGATATAGGTGATCTGATTTCCACAACATTCACACAAATTCAAACGAATCAGAATTAAAAGCACCAAAATTTTCAAAAGCTGGTAATTTACCTCGTAATAAACCTCGACGTGGAATGGTTGCGAGTCTGCAATCGTTCGCATTAGTTTCGCAGCTAATTTGTGATTGTTTGGTTCCACAATGTTTTTCATGGCAATCTGAAAAAGCGGCAATATGCAATAGTAACTTCCTTATTTGAACTTGCCCTGAAAAAATTTGTACAGTATTTGCTATTCTTGAAGGAACAAAAACTAAGCCTTAATTCAATTCAAAAAAAAGATGTTCACACTTTTTTCTAAAAATTTTATAAAGCCAGAATGAGAAGAAAATTTTATACCTAACATTTATAAATAGGACGACAAAACAAAGTGAAGAAAAAAGAAAAAACGGGAAGAAGTGCAAAACCATCAACACGCGTTTCATAGTTCAAAATTTCCTCCCAAAAAAAAATGGGAATCAAAATGAAGAAAGATGAAAAGATAGGGAGGCATACAAAACTTTCATCTGATATCTTGCTCGTGGTGTGTTTCATCGTCCAAAATTTCCAAAATTTGCTTTCAGGAAGAATTGAGAATCGCTCATGATTATGGAAATTGCCTTGCCGTACAATCTGCACGGACATCGAACAGATTTTACAAATAAAAGACGGTATCTTATTGAAACGTCATCAGCGCAACCGTTCTAAAATGGGTTGATCACCACTACTTCAATGCAAAAATTTTATCTGGTCTCTACAAGTGCAATAGCTATTGACAAAAAAGCCAGAATATGATGGAATTTTTCTCAACATCGCTGGCAAAGTTGACTGCAAATTACTAGATTGTCGCTGGAATAGTGGGGCGCCGTGGCCGAGTGGTCGTGATGCTTGTCGCGGTGCGCGTAGAACCGAGCTCCACATCTCAAGCTTCTCCAGCAGTCAATAACAACGCCTTAAGCCACAGTCAGGCTATCCTTGAGATTGCAATGAAACTCGCTTAATAAACATTTGTTTCCTTATAATAAGAAAGAACCATCATCACAAATTCATTTAAGAGAAGGAGGGATCTTGAGTCTTGATCAAGCAGCACTGTTTCTTACGTTACTTGTAACAAGACCCAGTTGATTAAATCGCGGTGGAAAAACTTGCAACGGTACAAGAACAGAAACCCATTGTGTGCAGTGCAGCCCGAATGAAGATTTGATACTGTCTGCTCGACATAATGAATGTTCTATTACAACTTTTGATAAAGTAAGAAGAGACATCTTTCATGATGACGTGGAGTTTGTAAGATAGAAGTTCTGTTTGCTTTCCTCCGATCCGCGATCCAGCAACTTAAATCTACTAACTGGAGAAACATAGTTAGAATGCTTTCTTCTGAATGCGACCAACAATATGAAAAGCATATATCTTTGTCAAACAAAAGCAATAGCTTATTGAATGACGTGTCTTCAAATAAGAAATCATTACTAGTAATACGAATTGAAGTTGGTTACCCTGCTAAGGGTAAATGGTAGCAATTTATGAACTGTCATATAGAAGAACCAAGGAGGCCATTACCATGGGAATACGATTCTGAAGAAACACACCATCTTGTTTAAGCTCTCCACAGCCATGTTGCAGATTCGCTTGTAACTGTGGAGCGAACAAATTCTGTATAATCGGAAAGTGCCAGGGAAGTAAGCGCAATGAGTTCAACAATGTGGAAAAAAGAGACGAAAGCAAAAATCGCACACAAGTACAGGGCCTCATGGTGATAGATGATCTTGCAATGACGAAGTTCGCAATTTATATGTTACTATGATAGCACCACAGAGGAATCGACTAAGTATAGGCGGTTTCGGAGCCCATAATACAAGCTACCTTTCACTTGACAAAACCAAAATAGCGATCACATTTTTTGATTCTTCTAACATTGTTGTGTAGATGAGATGAAGGAAGACATCTGAACAACCTTGAACAGAACATTGCACGCATAACCGATTGATACTTGAGATTTATGACTTCAAATTTGATCGACACGCAGGACACAAAGCTTGATTATACAATGTGTATTTCCATGAGCATCTCATCTTGGAGATCCTCAGTAACATATTGCCTTTAGCCAAGGAAACACAGGTGGGTTGATGGAGAACAAGGAACTACTTGTGAGCAAGTAGAGCGGTATCCGAGCTATATGTGGGTGGTACTTGTTGATATCATCGTGCATAGAAAACTTTTTCTCCACAGCGACGTTCACAAGAAAAAGAAACAGGAAAAGATTGAGCTGTTACTCACAAATCTCATAAAAAATTGTCATTTGAGAAAGTAAGTATGAACAGCGTTTAGAGCTCACACTGAATCTGAAGGATTGAATGATTTTGGTGGTTTCATTAATATTGATGTCACTAGCCCACTGTGATGCGCCTCCGGTATACTTCAACCAAGACCTGAAATTTGAAAGTTTGATTCGATAAGCCGGGGTAGGACAGACATTGAAATAAACATGGACAGATCAAAACATCATTTGGATGAAAATTATACAAAGTAAGGATTGATGGCACTTACCGCAGTTTGTGATGCCATAGTTTCGGTGTATCTTCCAACTCTACATTTAGCTGATCAAGGTAATTTAGGTATTCGAGGAGAAAGAACACGGTACCTTCTCGACCAAGAGTATATTCTGTATTTTCAAACGCAGCCACTATTGACAAAATTTGTTCCCTGTATACAACAAATTTTTATCTATTAGTAAACTCTTTATAATCCACATTTATATTTCGTAATCACAGAGAACTAAACAACATGTCATTCCAAGTCGTTCAAAAAGTATTTTAGGACGTTGTTTAGAAGCACCGATTTTTCCTAAGTCAGTCCCTATTTCAAAAAGGTACTTTTTCAAAACCTCGTTTTAGAACTAGTTAGGTCCGGAGCATCAATTACTGCAACATGTAGCTGAGGTCCTGATTTCCAAAATGATTTTATGTCCTCAAAATAGTTCGAAATATAATGGTCTTTTGTAACAAGATTTCCAGGATTCAAACCTTCACGAAAATTAACGCATCCTGAAATAGAATTTCATACAAAATGAAATCAAAGGAGAAGGAAGAGAAAGAATTTAATACTGAGATAAACCTACCGTAGTAGGCTCCTATAATGTAAATCAGAAAAATTATTGAGGCTGTGCTGCGTACAGAATTTGTCATAATCAATGGGCCGTAAACTTCTCCGAACCATTTCACGATTCCGTTAGGTTCCTGTAACGAGGTTTTAAAACCCAACGGATTTCGCTATGTTATTATGAATATATATTAATGGTAGAAGTACACCATAGTAAAAATTACAATGAGAACATTTTGAGAAAAACGCATCAACAAACCTTATGACCCCTGCTTTGCACAGGAAGATGTTGATATACAGGTGGAGGTGTTGCTAAAATGCTTTTATTGTTTTTGTTATTCACTAATACGTCAATCACCCATGTTCCTTAACGAGGCCTTGTGCAGTGACTTCAATGCGATAATGTTATAGAACAACAAAGGCTCAGACAATGGCAAAGCAAAGATCACAGTGGTGAAGTGGGTAATACGTAAGCCTTGGAAACGGTATTCATGTGCTTGTAGCTTAATAAAGCTTTCAGATTTTTTCATAACTCAGAATTTTTGTTGTTACACCCTAAACACCTCAATTCAGTTATATGAAATAATCACCAACGATTCTACTTTAAAACCGGCTATAATTGCAATCCTATGCTATCGTGAAATGACGGAGAATACATTTTGAAAATGTTTATCATGTAATAAGCTTCATTATAACCTAAAAACGTTTCGTTTAAAGTACCGTAAAATGAAAACTAATTTCGTGGCAGATGCTTCACTTCTCAAGAGAGTCCCAAAAACACCCCCCACCCAAAAAACCCCGAAAGAAGAGAAGAAACCCTCAAATATCGAAAACAGCTCTCAATACGAAGGAAAAAAAAAAAAAAAACACCAACCACCCAAAAAAAAAAGAAAAAAAATTAAAGTAAACGTAAATGAAAACTAAATTTCGTGTCAGATGCTTCACTTCTCAAGAGAGTCATCTCTGAGGGGAAGAAGCTTCATCCTCTCATAGTATTTTACAATGCGAGCAAAAGAGCCACACAAATATAGCTGGTTCCTAGAGACTACTAAGTACCATGAATTATTTCTGCTCCTATTTTGTCACTTAAGAGACGTGACTGTTCTCACCACGAAAATCAGGTGACCTAGCCGCACCCAGTCACTTCCATATGAGAAAATCACTGATGCAGTAAACGCTGGAGAGATGGTGAGAACCAAGACAATATATAGGAGGAGATAAGTTATGTGAAAATGAGACCTTTGACTAAGCAACTGCTTCTACATCTAGATTGATTACGACTTGAATAATCATTTACTGAACTTGTGATCACGGCAACGTCAGTAATTAGCAGGTGCTCAATCAATACACTTAAAATCTGAGAGAGAATGACGAAAACCAAAATTCTAGGGATCATTAAAGAAATTGTTTAAGGGTCTTTATCCTCTCTGAATCACTAATTTAATGAAAAGTATATCAGCGAGAAAAAAAATATTCTATGTAACTAACCGTGGACTTTGCCGCATTCTGCTGAGTTTTGTCGTACACCGCAAAATGATGCATCTGGTGGAGGTGCAGAAAAAATTTTCGGTGTTTTTGTGCTGAATTTTTTGTCATTAAAAACTTACTTGGAATGATACGAACTTCGATTTTTTACACGGACACCTTTTTGTTCTTTGGAATTGTCGTAGATTTGCCGGGAATACGCTTTCTTCTTTGTGAGTCTGACTTAAATCCGCAATACTAATGCAGCTCATTGTTTTGTAGAAGAATACGCAATGTCTCTTCTGACGTTCAAGATCACCACAGATCGCCATAAAACCGCAAAAGAATGTAATCTGAATTGCCGAGAAACTCAATTAGAAATGTATGAACGAGTATGAATGACCTAAACCTTACAGGAATCACAGCATCTTGTGAAAAAAGAACTATGACTTAATCAAAATGTCAGCTTCAAAAATAATACTTGCCCCCATTGACTATGTTTCTCCCCATGTTTTACCTAATTCTGAGAAAAAAAAGTCCAAAAAGGGAACACAACTGACTTGGAAGAAGTAACAGAATGCGACTGATACAGCAGCATAAAGGCAGAAAAGTTGAATACCAGGAAGATCAGTGATGCAACCTTAATAAGTCAATGCCATTTCTTCAATAGTGTTTTCTGACCTTATTTGACTAAAAAAAAATATCGTAAAACGATATTTATTACCTATGCCTTCTTTATAAAAAATGAAAATTGTCTCTACATAAACCCAACTCGAAAACGCTGTTTCAACATTTTTCTTTTCATATTTGATTCGCAAAACTGAAGCTACATAACACATATTTCTTCTGGTGAGAAATATTGCTCCATCTCACTGTGATGTATCTTTTATAGAATAATAAAAACGAATTCATGTCACACATAGCGCAGGTGTTAGATGTGGTTTTCAATACGAACAAGGCTGTTGGTTATAAAACCTTTTGTTTACCCCAGCTTTTGCTAATCAAGTCCGCCATCACTCCCAATTTGGTAACGTGGCATCATTTCTTCTTTCAGAGAACAGAGAAAGCTGATTTGTAGTATCAGTAGGCTCTCAAATGTCACTGTATTTGAATGCATTCATCTTCAGTTACCCCTTATTATAATCACATAACAGAATCCAATTTATGTCCCACTCTTGAAGCTTAACGGAATCTATTTCTATCATATTATACCTTTTCTTCGAGTGCTTCATTAAGACCACGCTCAATTTCAATATATCCTTTCATTATTATTTGAGCCAACATGTCATGTGGTCTGGTAAAGGCTCTTGTACAGCCCGAGACACGTGTTTCGTCCTTACAGACCCATCAGTCGGGCAGAACCCGTCGTCTGTCGATCTTTTTATAATCAGTTCTCTCGGGAGCGTTACACTCCTTATAGAGAGTTGTCGACGACGTACGTTTTACACTCTATGTCAAGCGAAATTTTTACCCAACACAGAGTGTTTTCGCACTCAATTGCTAGCTGGCTGGTATAATCGAGTACAAAAAACTCTGTGTTAGGTGAAAATTTCGCTTGACATAGAGTGTAAAACGTACGCCGTCGACAACTCTCTATAAGGAGTGTAACGCTCCCGAGAGAACTGACTATAAAAAAAAGATCGACAGACGACGGGTTCTGCCTGGCTGATGAGTCTGTAAGGGCGAAACACGTGTCTCGGGCTGTACAAGAGCCCTTACCAGACCACACGACATGTTGGCTCAAATAATAATGTGAATCTATTTCATGTCTCACCTAAGGGATTGAACAAATCAAGACGGCTCATTCTATCAGCTCCGTAGCAGCACTGTCTATGAAAATGTCTTTAAAGTGGTTACCTATGGCGAACGACATAATGTCCGTGATGTTGGTGATCGTGACTGCGACACCGGCATGCGACAGTGTTTGAGCCATTCGGACAGGCACCGGTTGATGTTCATCTGACTGTTCCCAACAGGCATTCATTATGAACATGTCATCAATTCCAATCGCTGAACAAGCCTTCTTGAACAATTGCTAATAAACTAGTACTAGCATTTCTATTGATGGATGACAAAATTATCAAAACATTATTTATTCAGATTTTACTACTATTCATCTCACCATCACCAGCAATCCATGGATATGGTAAAACGATAAGCAAATTGACCGATAGTTTAGAAGAATTTCCAAAACCGACATTCACCTGCTGTTTGTGTTGTAATAAGATATGTGCAGATTTGCAAGTTCACTACTCATCTTTGGAAATAACCTTACTTCCAAATGCAGCAATTTTCTAGTTTAACTACGATCACAATAGCTTCGGACAATTGCAATACACTTAGTACTACCCTTCTCAAGGACATTCATTGATCATAGCGATTATAGTTCATGAAAAATCATAAAAGATCAGGACTACAGAAAATTTGTATGTACCTTACTGATGCCATTCCATTATAGATGTATAATAAGGTTGTTACCTATTATAAGAAACGGAATAATTGTATTGATGACATTGTAGTTCATTCCCAACATCATTAAACTGCCAAAACCACATATAATAGCCATCAAAGTTGTAGCGAGACCTATAAGTAGTGCATTTCTAAAGAACTTTATATAAAACTACTACTGCCCACATATGATTTTTAAGCTACTGCGAAAAAGCTGGAAAATGAACATATTTTAAAGACTTTTCGTCAGTGTCGTGTAAATTCCAAAATTCTACTCTTGGCATGTACACGATTACCGCACAAGTTAGATGCTTTGAGTAAATACTACGGTGGGGAAGAAAGTCCTGGGGCACTCAAATAAACATGACATAGCTCTGACGTATATCACAAATTCTTTTGTGGGATTTCTCCACTTAAGGCCTAGATATTTTTCGTCTTTATTGTCATTTTGTTACAATCCTCCACCACGTCCTACGATACAATCGAAATTTATGGTTTATTGCGTTGCTATTGTAAAAATAGTCTTTTACAGTGTGTTGCAGTCAATGAAATCACTCTTTCATTCCGGCGATTTCGATCTCGAAGACAAGCTTCATGTAGGACGTCCAACAAAGTTCAACAACGAAGAGCTGAAGACAAAATTGGAGAAGCATGTCAAGTGTTTTTTGATTTGAAGTCAAAGGAGTGGTAATTCGATCAGATCCAAATCTTGGCAGAACGATGACAAAAACTCGAAAAAACGCTGGCCTTTGTTTTGAAAAAAGTACTCATTGCTTCTGTTTGGGATTTATGCATAAATTTTCAGTTCTTGCAAGTGCCCCAGGACTTTCTTTCCAACCTATTAGGACATATGGTCAGTGGTTCGATCCCGAATCTTAAGGAAGCCAGTCTGTTTATTATTCTGCTCTCATTTAAACGGCATCAGACTACACAGAAGCATAAGAAGCATCATTAGGTCCATCCAATGATAAGCCAAGTCATTCATTCGCCTCTGCGTTTGTTGGAGTTGATGACTCATTCTCCAAGGATTTGTCAAAGGTGAACATACTAATCTGTATTTTTTATAATACAGTTTTAAATTGATATTTCTGAAAGGTTCAATCAACTAAATTAAAGTCGGGCTGGTCGGGCCTGTAGAACGTAATTCTAGATTGGTCTGCTCATTTCCATGTAGGTTTAATTCAAATGCTTTAATATTTTGAACTCTCTATTAACGTTAACTTAATCAAATTGATCCCTTCCAGAAAGTGAGCGTCGTTTTTGACCTACAACCCTTCAAAGGTCTTTTTCGCTTGGTAAAGTTTTTTTCTCGGCAATCTGAACGCTTCGCCTGTTTTCTGGAAAAGCTTTCTTGGAACGCTGTAGGAGCGAAAATGTTTCACGCTTGAAGTTATTTGCTTGCACGAATAGAGTCTTTGAACAGGTTTTCATTAGACTGTGTTAACAATCATTCAGTAACAAAAATCTCGGCAAGTTCGAAGCTAGATTCGGTTTTTGAGAAGATCTACTTAGTGAGTTGAACGAGCAAAGCCAAAATTTGGTTTCATACGTGGAGTTTTCTTTACACATATGGGTTATATATGCACAAAAATTAACTGAACGTTTACATAATATTATGGAGTATCGCAATAATTCAGAAAACCTAAATTTTTTACAAAACGAAGAAAAAATATCTTATTGAATAACGGAAGTCGCACACCGCGTGCGAAAATCGATGAACACTCGTCTGGAAAGGGTCAAAAAGGTAACTCTTTTCAAAGTCTGACTAAGCGTTAGGTATGCTATATATTTTTTTGAAAAATTGCTATGAGTATGCGACTAGGTTACACAACAACGGAGGTGTCTCCTTACATATGAGCGAAATGCTTGAGCTGGATGGACCCCCAAATCTAATGCTGATCGCAGAAAACTCGATCCATCGCTTATTCGAGCTCACTTTTTGGTGAAACTTCTAAATTACCTCGAATTCCTCTTTGATTATTGCTTATTTAATTACTTGGAATCTTCATACACTTCTCAGTCGCCTTTCTAGGCATCATCTTTGCTTCGGGAATGCTCGCTGTGAACATATTGATATTATCGACAAACTGGAAGTTCAGCAAGATGATTTTATCGGCTCGTTCTCTTGAGTCTAGTTGCAACAGATTTGTGCGAAAGACGAACGTCGCATAGTAGAATGAAAAATTGTACCAAAAAGAGAGTTGAATGCTATGAGCAAAGAAAAATAAAAATATGAAGACGGCCGAGAAGGATAGAATATGATGGATCCTATCTTTCCGCAAGAACGTATTATTCTACAAAATTGGCCCTTTTGTCGTTAAGAAACGGCGAGTGTAGCGTAATGGCTGGATGTGCTCTACACTATATGGCTTTTGTTTCGTACTCTTGTCCAGTGTCAATCAAGGACTCTAATACATAAGGTTGGAATACTCAATATAGATCGTTACCGTTCAATATATAATCAGAGAGCAATTACGCTGAATCATTTACTCGTCATCCTTTATCTTTACAAACCCACCTGCACATGCCAACCATGGTTTGCTTCGGATCCAGTCTATTCCTTTTTGTGGTTTCCGTTTTAAACAAAACGCACATACTAAAGCATAAATAGACAGAGTGGTGAAGCTCACGAGAAAATTTGGAGCGAACCGCTCAGCATTTTCTCCTAGACCATCCTAAATTACTTTCTTTGATGTCAACTAGTTGTCTAAGTAACTTTTGATCGCAATTCTTTGATATCATGACTTAGAACGGAGTCATTTCGTTGTTCAGTGATGGAGTAACCTCCTCCTCTCTTTTTTTTCCAAGGCAGAACATTAAAAAATGCTATGTGGTAGGCAGAACAGACAACAGGCGGTAGTTGAACTCGCGTTTCATCCGTAACGTGGATACGTGCTACCACTATATGCTAACGCTACATCACCTATTCCACCGATCTACTAGCACTCTTTCTTCGATATAAACTATCGTAGCTGTCAGTTATCTACTCATAACGGGTTTGGTCTGGTAGACACAAACCAGTATCAAGCCTACTTACGCTGACAGCTATTGAATATCTGAAATCTCTATAAATTTTTTACTTCACTGCTATTAGGCACGCTTTTATGTTTCAAATGTACATCTAGGAATATTAAGTGATATTCAGGACATTGCTAGATGTATGCTCTTCGTTGATTAAGTTCGTAGCACGAACTTATCAATAAACAGTCTTCGTTTCTACACGTTTCATCTTCTTCAGAGCCTTTGGTTCGACTCGATCGCACTGTCGTTCGTCCTCGCTGTGGATCTCCGCCTTCGTTTCGTTCGAGTCGAACTTCCTTCGGTGGATACATTGCTCGAAAAAAGAATCTCACTCGGCTAGCTCTTTATATGCAGATTAAAGCGTACGCTAATTAAGTGATTGTCTTTCTAAATGGCTAATAAATCACTGATATTGACAGCACACACTTGTTTTTCTCCCGGCAATTTTCGCAGATGTCAGTGCATTACTGATCAGTCATATTTTCTTGTTAATTACTTTGGTGTCGGATAGATTACTCAAACAAAGCAAGTGTATTCTAACTATGAGCGAGTGATAAATTATTCACCAGAACAAGTTGTTAATTAGCGTTATCTTGTACATAAGGAACTCGCCGGGTGAGGTTCTTTATCTGAGAGGTGTTCCACTAATGAATGTTCGACTCAAAACGAAGGCTAAAAACCACAATGGAGAAGAAGGACAGTTGACGACTGACTTGAATCATCGGTGTGTGGCGAAGACGTAACGCGTCGAAACGTTAGCCGAATAGGTATTGTTGCTAACACCTCGTGCTACAGCTTATTCAACAAACAAATATTATTGATTGGTTATATCGAGGTCAAAGAAAAGTCAGTTCACGGTATACTCTTAGATTTTTTTGAAACATCATACCACTGCTAGAAAGCAGAAAAATAAACAATTTGTTATGATTATAGATATTCTATAGTTGTCAGAGCGATTGGGTTTGATACCGACATGTACTTACCGAAGCAAACTCATCAAAGGTTGGTTTCTGACAGCTACCATAGTTTATACTGAAGAAAGGGTGGTAAGAAGAGCGGTGGAATCGGTGGTGTAGAGGAATCACGCGTTCTCGAAATGAAACATGGGTTTAACTCCTGTCTGTTGCCAAATATTTAACATATCTCCTAGCATTCTTAGATGCGAATTCAAAACATCATAACATTGATAGGAAGAAGTGAAATGAAGAATTTATAATGATTAAAGGGGAACGCATACTTTTAGCGTATTGAATGGAATATCACACAATAATGATAAAATGATGAAGAAAAAACAGAAGAATAAAGTAACCTGTAATGATTGATAATGTGCAAACGAGACCGAAATAATGTTTGATTTGTAGTAGTGAAGGAAAAATCGCTCAACAGCATAGGAAAAATCGGATGAATAACGCCGAACAATTGACTGCTCCTGTTTGAGAAAATAGAAAAGTTGTGTTATTTTTGCGTTTTTCACAGTGTTATTTTCTTTGAATAGTTCCACTTCTCCGAGTACAGTGCCAAGATAGACAGGAGTATCCTGAAAATGTTAAAAAATCTTTCAGCACTAGTAACATATTTACCGCTTAGCTTTTTTTTTGTCGCCAATTAAAGATCGACCAACAAAAGTGCAGATATCTGAACAAAAATGAGGTCACGCCTTATTTCCTCCTCTGGGATACGAGAGATCGATAAATTGTCCAACTTTGTTCCGTTGAAGAAACATATCAATATGTTCGTTACCACCACAGACCCAATCATAGCTGAGACATAGATCCTACAAAGAGAATTACCAAAAACATCGATTATGATGCTTAGTGTAATCTATTGCAGAACCAACATAGAGAAAAGAATCGAAGATAAAATAGCAACCTACCTGATAGGTGAGATTGAATCTTCCATCATCAGTGGAAACGCTGATATTGTTGGAGACCCATTGATTCAAAACTTGAATCTCTTTCAGTACTTCCTCTCTCAGTATTGACCCACCATCTCGAGCTCGAATCAATACATTGACAAAACGTTTTGTCTCGAATGACTTTCCGGGCAAAAACCTATTCTCATTCAATGGCCAAATCTCAGAGAAAATTTTCAGCTCACGACGCCATCTGCAAGTGTTAAGCATGAAGCAAGATACTCAGTGTGGGTAAAAACCACTTTTTTAGAAGTTCTCCAAATAAAGCTCAAGTCAAACTAGTAGTTGAGCTGACAGGGAAAAAACCTTACTGGTTCAACTCCGTTATACGGCTGAGAATGAAGAAAATCTCTTTTGCTAGACTAGATCATTTCATGAGAGTCTTAGTAATCATCCGCGAGCTTAAATTTCGCGATAGTACTGTAGGGGGTCGTTTTTTAAAAATAACTTTTTATAACGGTGTAGCATTCAAAATAAAATTATGTTCACACGCGCCACGTGCTTATTATTTCGCTTATATTTTGTTGGACAAAACTCTTTCCCTCGACTGATAGTAATCGTTCGACAGCTCAATTTCGAAGAATTCAAAAAGTTGTTTGCTTTTTGGAAAGGCTTTTGCAACAGCGCTGAAACGCTGCCGCAAAAAAAAGTTTTGTGCAATCACACGCGTATTTCTCGCTGGGCAGGCTCTTCCCTTAATTCATAACCATTTGATCGCGTAGACTTCGGCTATTTCAACGGTATTCTTGTTTTCTGAAAAGACCGCTTCACTGCAGAGTAGCAGGGAAAAAATAATAAGTTTCACAGCGCGGCTCATTGCTTCTGTGAGTAGCGGGCATCGACAGCGCCGATCAGTAAACCACTAAGACTAGACTCGAATGTGGAGCGCGAGTTTTGTTATCGAATTTAGGACTTTTTTCCGTCTCAAAAGAAGCTTCAGATAAAGTGCATGACTCAGATGCTACAAAATATCCTCTGCACGTTCATATGCTTTTCCTCATTTCAATGAAATACAAGCGTGACAAAAATCGAGGCGAGGTGGGTGCTAACATAATTTTATTTCAAATGCTACAGAGTTATAAAAGGCCTCTTCGAAAAGTCGAGTGAATATAATACTCCGCGAGATCAAAGCTTTCAAATGATTACTAACAAATTATGAAAAGGTCTTATACAGCGAAAGCGATTGTTTGTTCATTCCCTGCTCGATAACCGAAATGATCTCCTCAACATGATTGAGTGCTATGTATAGTTCAGTGATGTTTTCGAAAACTTACCGTGCATCAGATGGCGTGAAAACGTATGATGGATCATCGACTCTTAGCCCATTCATTTTCAGAAAACCCAACGAAAGACCAATGGTAAGAATAAATGGAGAAATAAATAACATCCATCGGAACTTGTAGGCTATTGGTCCCCAGGCTTCAAAGATACGTCGAATTAGCGGCTCCAATGAGAGCACGCTCATTGATGAGATGACACTATAAGAAAAAGTTCTAAGAATAGTAGTAGTAGCACTGAGTGCTTGGGGAAAATCTTCTCGTAAGCGAAATTTTTATGGTAGAAAGAGAAATTGCTGACAATGAAATTTTTGTGGTCACGCAGTGTGAACGAGCATTCAAAGACCTAAAAAAGCCGATATTTTGAGAAAAAGAAATGAATGAGAGATAAAGTAACCTAGATGCGATGTTGGGAGGTGTCGAGAATGAAAACGAATCATAATCAAGTCAAGGACTATCTAGAGCACTGACCAAACGCAATGTGTTGTCGGTCTTGCTTCGCGACTGATACGACACGCAATTCTTATCCCAAAACAAGTTATAAACCGATCGGGCTCTCGCACTTCACTTTTACTGCTTGATTTGTTAAACATCAAGGAATTCCAAACGCAGTGAAAATTCAAAAACTCTTAGTGAAAGTGGAACAGTAAGATTAATCAGACTACTTTGCTTCATTTGTGAATTCAACGGATTTATATTACCACTGATATGTAGAAAGCATGAGAACTCTGCCGTTACAAAAAATCTTCGAAAAATAAAAATTGAACACTTCTTCACACCGGAGAAATTTCACTATATTAGCTCACTATGTCAGCTAATTGTCTATAACAAATCCAACCTCTGCATTGAAACAATACAAATAAGATGTGTGTGAACGTTGAAAGGCGCTCTGAAGGACATAGCTTGATAGAGCCCCGAATCATTTTTTTCCACTGAATTTGTGGGACGGAAAACTGCAGTAAGGCTTGAAAAACTATTGAACAAAATAGTCCGAAAACTCCGCTCGATTAACGAGAAACTGAAAATCCAGCACGGACGATGAGGTGTTAGCAAGTGAAGCTATTAGTGTCGAGGCACACTGCTGCTACCACTTATTACTTATGTTTGTGCATTCTAGACTCCCCAGTTTCGCTGAAGCGGCGACCTTTGGTTATATGATTGAACTATGAGTAGCCACTGTTGAATCTCATCATATCAATCCCATAACATAATCTAGTTCGGTGCTCGTTCATCAACGATGATCTAATTAGATTGCATTAAAAATGCTAGAAAATTGAGTCACAAAATTCCAACAAACACCCAGGAGCGGCTAGAGACTCATCTTGTTCCGCGGTAATATTTCACCAATATAAGCTCTAAATGGTGCATTTGAATAAACATGTGATATCAATTGAGGAGGCAGGAGTAAAATGTTTATGAAGAACACGAACGACAGTTATAACTTAGCAATTTTCTCGCTATGTGCCTACATACAATTTTTCTATGAATCCATGTTCAAAGCAAGCAAGTTCGAATTCTTTCTACCAGGTTCATGGTGATGTTCAGATGACCTCACAAAAGTCAATTGTGTGCAGCGGATAAGACTTGATCAAAACATCTTACGTAACCGATATCCGTTGGAGATTAATAATCGCCTATCTTCTCACACAGCAACCAGCAAAACTGTGTCTGCGCAGATTTGTAGAAAATTAAGTGATTACCCCGATCTGGACTTGTAATCAACTGGCCGAGAAAAGAAGGCATTAACGACTGAAGAAACTGATTTTATTGCGGCAACATATATGAATGAGGCCAGGAAATGGATCGTAGATCGTGTTAGAACGACATTTTCTTCAGATATAAAACTTCCGTTCTACATCACGTGAGCATGCAGTTCACCGTTGAAGCCGTTTTCTCATAAATTTGTCAAAATAAACACAGTTTGAGATTCATGAACCTTCAGAGCTCTAGGATATAGGGTGAGATCATGATTCGGAAAATCAGCGGCATTTAATAAGCTGCACTTGTCAGATGGCATATTGAATTGGATTCTAATTGGTGGATAAGGCTAAGCTGTGAGGTGAACGACCTCCGGGACATTCGATACGCTTCGAATCGCAATCAGGTCACACGGCGAAAGTGACGACTTTCTCCCTTTCTGATAATACAAGTGACGGCGATTTTACACGTTAACGACGTGGAATACATGGAAAGTTGGCAGTGTTCTCCACAAACATCGCTCATTCACTCCCTCAAATGAGGAAAATTTAAACTTTAGAATCTCAATGGCCCGCTTAACAATGAAATGTATGGGAAACAACACAACCGCCATGAAATGGGCCCGTCAGAATTCTTCCTTATAGATCCAATAATCCTGTATAATAGTTCACACCCATAACCATAGGCAATCATAAGACGTGTTGTATCGAAGGTACGCTCATTACGCTGCAGTCAGTTTTCTTCGAAACCTGCCGCGATTGCTAACATTGATTTGCATTGAATGGGAAATTCTGAAAACAAACGTGGAACTCTCCAGTTATGTCCAGAATTGGGGAAAACCATGGAGAAATACTGCAAGTCGAACTGCATTTTCACACACTAATTTTCTCTAAATGCCTTATAAGAATCTGAAAGTAACATTCGAAATATTAGTGCTCCAATGCATCATTAATTCCTTCCAAATGTCCTTTCCAACACAAGCTGACCTCAGTTTCAAGGTAACTTTCTAACAAAAGAGTAAAATAAAGCTCTTGACGTTGATCAATTCCTGAGGGATGCGTCGTGTATTCGCCTTTATCTAGCCTTTATCTTTATCTATACCAATGTCTTTGCAATAACTCGTTGGACCTAACGATGTATCACATCAATGATGCTGCCCTCTCAGACAAGTCTAGTACCAGCAAGCTGATCTCAGATGTGTGGTAGGAATGGTGAGCTTTGGGCGTAGAATCGAACCATCGACCACCTGTGATCCCCAGTCACTTCTAACCACTATGTTGCATGCAATTTTTATAGTAAGCTGACGAATTAAACGAGTAGGACGACAAGAATATGATTCACAAATCATTGTTGAATAGTACATTAACATCTTTGTGGCACGCAGTCGCTTTTCACTCAGTAGCCTTTTGAAATACGAAGTTGAAAATAAAAACTAGCTTCACTGATATTTCAAGAGATTAATTTTCAAATGAAATCAATATCCTATTAATGCTAAAGAAGATTTAGCAGATATCACAAGGGCTAATAGATAAGATGATAAGAGATGACCGATATCATGACTCGGAACGTGGTGCGACATCATGTCATTAGCGCCAAACGTTCTCAAATTTCTGTCGGCCTAGTGATTGTTGACACCTTTACCGCGACATAGTTTTTCTTTGTAACTATTACACAATTTACAACAAGAGCACTATAAGCGATTATATCAATAATCACTAACTTTTTCGAAGAAGAGTCATACTTGTTCGACCTCGTTCCGCAGTCATGCCGAAATTTAACTATCAACAACGAAAAGTAGCCCAATGTTCGTGACTCGACCAAGAGATCATCTTATACAGTTCCTTTGCTATCGTGCTAACTGCTTGTTTACCTATATCATTAAGTCACATGGAAAATTCTCGAACGTTTCTGTAAGACTTCATGATGACGCGATAAATACTATCCTAATGACAGAAGTATGTAAAAGTAATAAACTAATACAGAACATGAAATACTGTAGTTTCGAACAAGCGGTGAAACATCATTTTGGGCTGTCGCCTTTTATAGTCGCCATTTTACGCTGCAACCCTAAGTTTAGCCCACTACTGGATGTGGCTATGCGAAACCAGATCGAGGCCAACTAGTTCGTCACAAAGCGCCGAATTTTTAGCTTAGGAATTCAATATGGATCCTAAAGTGGCAGTCGAACACAGTGCACGAATACAGATCAAATTGCAACCAGATGATGTATCTTGAAAACAGACAATCCATATTTCTGTGATAGACTCAGTCTATGGACAGTACTTCAGTGAAGAATTAACTATCATTACTACCGAATAAAACATCGACTGTAGCTTTTCAACTTGAGGATATGTTCAATAATGTGTAATGTGAATTACAACATCGAGAAAAACAGTATGAATTGGTGTAAAAATCTGTTAGAGAATTCAATGCTAAAGAAGCACGAATACTTGATTAGTAGCATAATTTTCTCATAGGAACAAGGTGATGGCCGATGGCAATGGTAAAGAATAGTGCGGCTAGGGCTAGCTGGATTCAAAGGAGTACGTGCATGGTATATGAGCGGACAGATACATAACCAGCCCTATAAAACGTAATGCGAAATACAACATGACCAGTTGAGTCAAACGATTACGAGATCTCTTTTCGACTAGTGATCACATATATCACTTCAACAATGAAGAAGAGAGTTGAGAATAAGGAATAAACTTATTTGTATCGCTACTATTACTCAGTTTCTTACAGAACTTCTTCATAGACAAGTTTCTAGCACAACAGAATGGTATTTTATGATTTACAATGGATTAAAAAAATTATCGAGATGGCTATGAAGAAGGGGACAAAATCGGCACCAATGATATGACCAAACAAATAGAAAGAGAACGAGAGCAGAATGACTGCACGTCCTGGGCCCAAAAAAAATGGCTCTTTGGTGATTTCATGTCTCGTTGATGCTTTAAACGCATGAAGATTCAACAGGGAGATTAAGGTAATATACAAGGCGTGAAACGTAAATCGACTTACGCTTTTATTCGATCGATGGTTCAATTTTAACTCGTCTCAAAACACCCTTTTACAGAAGCATGATATTTCACATTCAATTAATTGTCGATCATTTAACATATTAAGAGACGGATTTCAGGCTTAGGTTCCACGAGTATTCAGTTCATTTTATTTGTGCTGCTTAATTGTAATATATGTTAGGCGAAAAGTTAAGTGAATGAAACTGACTAGCGCTAATTTATGCTTTGAATAAACATAACCTAGTTAAGCTGGTTTGTCCCACTGCTTCGATTCGATCAAAGTGTTTCTTTTTCCAAGATCAAAATAGCAATGAAATACGAAAATTAATAGAATAGTAAGTGAAAAGAACGAAATAGAAGTGGAATAGAACGTAGAGAATATATCTATTTAAAAAAAAAACTATTGTAGAGCCTCAAATATTGAATTAAGCTTCTCTAAAACTAACTAAATCGAAACATTCTTTCCAGTGGTAGCGGTGTTTCACTGATGGATGAGTTATTTCTAAGTGTTTCGCAATTCCACCAAGCCACGATATTGACATCGACTATCGTTACGATTTTTTACTAGATAATTATGATTTACATTATCATTTGCCTTTTAGAGTGTATTTAAAGGAACCTCTTAACTTAGTCACACTATGCTAGCTTAATCAGCAAAAAAAGTGCTAATGTCTTCGGCATCATACCAGTGACGCCGAATTTATTTTAATGCTACATATGAATAACTTCAAATGAAAGAATTACAAAAAATGAAATGAAGCTTCACAGTGTGTTTACTTTGAAATTCCACAACATAAGGACGGAGTAGTGGTAAAGGAAAACACAATGTTATGCTGAACTAAGTATACCACGCCACTAATCTCACGTTCCTTGATCCCTATTTGATAGAAACTTTTACATGTTCAATTTCATGAAAATCATGACGGGCTTGTAGACGTAACAAATTCTGATCTCATAACAATGGACATAGATAAATGAAAAATGAATAAGTTGTAGCAAATAAAGATGGAAACTAATGGAAAAAATTTCATAATTAAATAACAATATATCAAATAATGAAAGAGTAAAATGAAAGCAGGAAACAGTGGCAAATAAAAAAGCTAGCATTAATTGGTGAAAATATATTTGATAATTGAGGGGTAGGAGTCGACCATAGGATAGAATCAGGAAGCAACATGAACTTTTTATTGTCGCCATCGCTCTAGTATTTTCGGATTCGTTTTCTTCTCTCAATTGACAAGTGTCATGGTGTTTCTTATAAATTCACGGACAGAATAATTTTAAACATGCATTCAAGCGTTCATTTTATCTTCCGATGGCTTTGCTAAAGTAATTCCTGTTCGCTTCTTCAGCCTCTATTTCTTTTTAGCATAGAAGGAGGCCAGTTTTTGAAAATTTGATGCAAACAACAAGCAGCGAGAAGTTTTCTTGATCAAGTATTATTTTGAAAACGATATTATCACAGAACATAGAGAGATTTTCAGCGAAGAATAAAAACACTTTATTATCAGCGTTTACGGATACCTTCAAGCCGGTAGATCACGAGCAGATAAGTGGGTTTATATAGGTTTCGCTCCCAGATGTCATGTGAGAGTTTCAATCACTCAAAAGAAATCTTGTTCTATTGAGGTGCACCTCATGTCAGAAGGGGAACTCTATGAATCTGTTACGCTGTAACGGCTTACCCATCTCATGTACATGTAACGATATTCATGCAAGTGGGCTTAGTGGTCCGGTTACATCTTGTAGGTCTAGTGAGAACTTAAGAGACTGTTAAGGATTTTGTGCAACAAATTGTCCATACATCAACCCACATAGCTCAGTACATTACCGATAGGATAACCTAATCTTCAAAAGAGATTTCGACAAAGTACAAATACATATTTTCTCAGAAAACCAGCTAGAGCAAGAGGGTCTTGAGACAAAGTAGTACTGCTGCTCGTGTTTTGTAGACATGAAAAGCTTGCAGATCCATTCGGCACGCAGCAGCGACAAACATAGGTGACACTTCTGTCAACTCTGGTTATTCCATAGTTAATAAAATCACACATAATTGGGGCAATTTTTGAAGGATATTCAGACCCCCAACTTACATTGTTTTAGAGCTGCTTCCTGTTTCTACTGAATGAAAATATTACTGAGAGATCGTAGATAACACGAAGATAATTCTTCGTAGGAAGAAATGCAATATGTGTGAAGTAGGTCAAGTCACAAAGTTTGCGTGTTGTTCCGTTGGGAATTAATCGAAGAGACATAGTTGTGAACGCCTTAACAGGGAGTTCAGAAGTGTTTTTCGACACAATCATCCTTCTATCTACTCAAACATGAGTTTTATTGAAAAAGGAACTGTGAAATGAAGAAGAACATTAGGATCTTATATTAGTGCGACATATCTAGTTGCGTTTTTTATGCGGACAACGCGATATGTTGGGTCGCGTGGACTCGTCGACAACCGGATTGATGCACACCATTGGAGTCATTGCTGAAAACGGTACGTTATGGGTATTATATAATATGGGATAGTTTGAACGGATGACTTTAGAAATATCTTCAATGTAGAGATGGGGACTTGAGATTTGAAATGGATCTCGGTATCAGATGGCTGAGCTTCTCTACGTTCGACCAAGTGCCAGTCGTTGAAAGTGAAAAACGAGTTCTAAATAGCCCCATTTCACTAGGTCGTCAATTGCTCTTCCGAATTACATTCTCAGAACAAGTTCAACTAATGATTTTTGAGACAATGTCATCTGCAATACGAGGTAAGAAAACAAAGTGTTGACCTCTTCATTTTTTTGGGATCCATATGTAATGAATTTAAAATTACTTCGTCTTTAGTCTATAAGGCGTCATTTTATCTCATCCAAGCGCTAAATAAACAATTTTATATTTACCGTGCTCTAATTTTGTATTTTAATTTTTCAACACCTAATGCTTTGATAGAGCACATGTGGCGCAGTGGTTAGAGGTGCTCTGCGTCGCACACGAGGTCAATGGTTTGATCTCGTGCTCATGGCTCACCAAGTCATCCATCCCTCCGGGGTCGGTAAATTGGTACCAGGCAGGTCTCAGACTTGTCTGGGAGGATAAGCAGCACTGACTCGGTTCAGCGGTAGGCCACCGAGAGTCATTGTAAAGGCCAGATATGCATTCAATCACCTCAAACGAAGTTAAAAATTGAAGTCGAATGCATGGCACATCCCTCAGGGATTGAACAACGCCGAGAGCTTTACCCTTTATCCTTTTGATGCTTTGATAACAATATGTATTTCCTAATTTTTTAAGTGCAAACTTTTATTCGTAGGGACTGAAAAACCATACAAATATGAAACTTAATTATTTGCTCCGATCCATTTGCACGACATGCCATCACTACTTCACTGTGCGCATCCTGCTGCTTCTGAATTTCGACTGTTCCGCATTCACTGTCTCAAAAATCATCAAAGTGTATCATTTTGAGTGCTGCTTGGGGAATTCTTCTTTGTAGATGTCTTAGGATACTGGCATAGTCAGACCTTCTGGAGTTTCTGAAGATAGCTATTCTATCGTTTCTACGTCAATGCGAGAGGGTGTGTTTGAAGAGAGGGTCGATCCAGGACCATGTTTCCTGATAGCATGCATCACTAACCACCCAGCCAGCGCTTGTTCTATAAAAGCGATGTTATTTTATAAAGTATAAATCAGAATCTTTGATAGCATGCTAGTGAAGTCGATGGAGTTTGTGAAGCTCCAAACAAAGGTCTTTCACCACTTTTCAAAAAAAAAAAATCAGCTGATGAACTCGCACAGATTCACCTGCCGATGTGTTTTTAGAAAACAATCTAGTGACAACGTTTGACTGTAGCAACCTATTACTGAACGAAAATATATATTCAGCAGTTTACGATTTCCTTAAGATCGTTAAGACTATTCAATTTCTACTATTGCGTATTTTTTCGATTTGTTTCCTTTTGACGGCATGTGTTTTCATAAAAAATTTTTTTTCTCTTCAAATAGAAGTGGTTGCACACTTCTCACACCTTTAGAGGTTCATAATCGTACTCTGCATTACTTCATTGTTATTCATTAGCTAAGTTTTACCGTTCAAATTGCGAATTTGACCTTTGGCGCCAATAAAAGCATCCCATTGATAGCTCAGCAGAAGATAAGCAATAATTACTGGATCAACGAAGATAATTTTCCAGGTTTCTTGTATAAAAGCGAAGTCAACGACTCTTTTGGAAGCTTTATTGCATAAATCATTTCAAAGCAGCGAATCGGCTATGGAAAATCCTATTAAAATTAAAATCACTGAAAAAGATTAGAGGAAATAATATTTTATCTTTGCTCAATCCTCGAAGAGAGCATCATACACTTGACTTCATTAAACATCGAAGATGCAATTGAATGCGTATAGAGACTACTTGCAGGAGCTTATCATCGTATGATGGTAGAATAAAGAACTTGGTCTAATCAAGGTATACAAAAATCCAGAGACATGTGTATGGCACGGCATCTATCAGGTTAGAAACTAAGTTCTGTAGTATCTTGTTTTGTCATTTCTATTTACTCACAATAAATTGACTTCTTGGACTTTTTTATTGCATTTGTCATCATTCAAAAGCTCGTACCTCAAGATTCCGAATATGTAAGGCATACTATTTTTGTGACTGTGTAAAACTCCTTTTATTAGGTTACCAGCTAAGTTTTGTCGTATTTTTTTTTGTTGTTTTTGTTTATTTACAATAAATTTATTTCGTGATCATTTTATCGTATTTTGCACCATTCGAAAGCTTGCAATCTTGAAATTTCGACCTTCTGAAACTTTTTATTCTTCGTTAACGCACTGAATTTTTTTACTTTAGAAGGAACATTCCAAATCTCAAATCGTGAACGTCTCTTGAACATTCCACCTCAGTCATTCTGCCACCGAAGCGACACAAAACTATGTAAAGCACTTAACCGCGAGGCGGTTGATCAGCGAAGTGCACAAAGATGGTTTAAAAAGTTCCGTGAAGACGACACCAACACGTCAAAATCGGCTGCGACAGCTTTGTTGAAACGGCGTCAAGACAACGCTAGTCCACTTAGCGCACGTCTGACATTTCAAAAGATTGAAGGATAGGATGAGAACTTTCAACTCATCAACCATGTAGCCCAGATGCTAGTCCAAGTGACTAACGTCTTCTTAAACCTCTGCAACATTCGTTTGCAGGAGAACGTTTTGCTAAAGTCGGTTATGTGATAAAACATCTGTATTCAATCTAAAGTTTGAAAAAATGTATGCAGTTGTAAAAATTGAAATGGCTTAGGTATTTAGAATTTCAAGATCATGAGCTTTTGAATGATTTCAAACACAATGAAAATTATCAGGAAATGATTTTTTGTAAATAAATAAAATAACAGTAATTACAACTGAACTCAGCTTCTAACCTAACACAATTACCGCGTCACATGGACCATTGTATACCGAACAAAATATCATAACTCATCTGGTATAAAAGTGTAGCCGTATTATGAACCTTGCATTAGAGCTCAATTATCAACTCATCGCTTTTCGGTATTACTTCAGAGAAGCCCACTCATTGATGATCGCGTAGATCAGTCGGAAAAAGGAATACAGAGAATACATAAATATGGTGCGATTTACAGCAGTAATCTCGTAAGAGTGCGTCGTAATGCAAAAATTATCTAGATTGTCAAATAAAGATTCTATTCAGTATAAAACTAATAATACTGCACAAATAGCAAAAATACTTTTTTCAAGCCATCAAAAAAAAACACCGGAAGTAAAGACCAAACTTTAAGAAATCACCGGAAGTTTCTACTAAGTTGGTGTTCCGTGAAAGTAAATAGCATTGGAACGTGGTGTACATTACGAGCTATGACACGTCTAATGTTCAGTTGATCCACAATACACTATGGTTTCTGCAACTACTTATTCACTTCATTCGTAGGTTTCTTAATGTCGTATTCTATGGAGTAAAGGAATTCTGGGGTGTGTCAAATTACCTGGAGCAAAAGAAAGTTTCTGACTAATCGGGTACCTCCATTTGACGGTTTACTGTACCTTGAATAAGGTCTGCTTGGGTATCGACAAGCGAACTGTGAAGCGCAACTTACCCTAGCAGGTCCAGGTTAGCTGAGCGTTACTGTTTCCATCAGCAAATCCAACTGAGAACAGTTATGCGCTATGGAAATAACAAAGCAGCTGAGCGTGACTACTTTGTCACTAAAACAGTAAAATGATAGACTCTGAACAAGCTGTAAAGGATACCGATCTCTGAAGGATGAATCGTCCAAAAAAACAAGTGCTACCACCATCAACGGATGATTAGCTAATTTAGCAACAAATAGCTAGTCAGCATACGATTAATTCTGTATAGAAGAAGTTCGCCGAGTGAGGTTCTTTATTTGAGCGATGTTCCAGCGACGAAGGATTGACTTGAGCGTAATGAAGGCAATGAATCGAGCGAGACGAAGGCGATAATCTACAATGAGGACGAACGACAGTGAACGATCAACTGGAGTCATCGACTTTGAAGAAGCCGAAGCGTCGAAGCATTTGTCCCATTAAAAATGGTTGGTAAAATCTCGCGCTACAAACTTATTCTACAAAGAATATATGATTGTTTGGTTAAAGTCAGACTGAAGGAGACTCGGTTTACAATATGAAATAATAAGGGTTGTTCGCCTGTAGGAAAGAAACTCCATTGGATGATGCCTGAGATTATGAGTATGAGGAACATACTACCGCTAGTTCCTCATAAAGCCCTGAAACCTTTTGTTCATAACGTGTCCGCAGTTTTTCCCTTTATTCCAATCATCCTTCAATCGAAAACAAGTCTCATTGACGTAGAATTCTACTTCTTATTTTGAAAGAAAGTCTGAAATCCTATTCACTAGAGTTTTTATAGCTCATATTTGATCTGCAGGCCAAATCTGCATATATATAAAAGCTAGTGAGCATTACTAATTATTCTTAAGCTAGAGATTCAAATTCTGCCATTCTATTTGAGCCTAATTTCGGCTTTTTGTGAAAGAAACGTTCATCATTTTTACCGACGCTTAAGTTTAGGTTAATTCTCAATCGATTTCAAGCATAGATTTAACACACTTTCATTGAAATCTAAATATCAGTAGATTATTTGCTTTAGACTTTTACAGAGAACGCGCAGCCCAGATGACATGTTCTCGATGATTCTATACCTTGGCCCTGAGCCGTAAAACCCTACGTTATCTTCGAGTTAGCAAAATGGTATCTGACTCCTCCGTGGGGAAAAAACACTTGTTACGTCGATAGTTCTCTGAAAATCACTGTGAAGGTCAAAGATGGTTACTTATTTACTTCCAAGGCCTAATTAAATCAGATGAAAGTAGCCTTTTCAAAAAATGGATCAGCGCCTAGCACTTGACCTCCTATCGTTAAACCAGATCCAATAATGGAGTACCAAGGTTATTAATCGATGATCTTGCAGCTTCCAACTTCAAATTCACTAGTAAAAGAATTTTCTTCAGTCATACACAATATCCGTAGATATCCACAGACAGCCAAGAGGACATCGCAGCACATTGAATGAGTTGCAACGTCCTTTAATGCTCATGATCCACCATAATAATATTTTTGACTATGGCAAGTCAACAATAAAATTCTTATAACAGTTAACTCTTTCATAAAGGCCTCCTTTCCCACTTGCTCTGCTTTTATGACAACATAATGCTTATTCCTTCTAGCATATGTGAAAGCAATTCTAACACACTTTATTTCAATGACACGTAATTTATTAAACAATGTAGATTTTTGACCAAAACCGATTATCCAAAACGAATGAACTCGTTCTTGCGCTTCTCGACTAAAAACGAAGTTTTAAGTTGTTTAGAAATTGGCACCAAATAGTTTTCATGAAATGTCTTACCAACAGCATTGTCTTGAAGACTTGGGTCAACTCTTCCAAATCTGAAGCAAGAATTTTTAAACTATTTAGCAAATATGACATTAAGCAGTGATAATCGTACCGAATGAATTCATTCTTTCGCTTCCCGAAACGAATAAACTCGTTTTTTCTCTTTACATTGCTGAAAAAAAGTATCACTACTATAAACACAGTCACCAGAAGACATGACAGAAAACTGCTATATTTTCTAAAAAGTTAGTGAGATTCATCAGCCATAACTGCTGGTGCTCTCTCCATGAATGGTATTGAACGACGCTGGCAATAGTTCATGAGTGATACGACTAATGTATGTCTTAATGTTCACTCACTTCAAACTGCGTTTTCCAAACCGAATAAACTCGTTCTTTCTCTTCTCCATTGCTGGCTCGATATTCGAAGTGTGGTCTGAAATTATTCAATCATTTCTAGTAGTGACTGAACGTGTGGAACTTTTATGAAAAGAACCTGTACGTTGAAGTATCTCCTGAACGGCAGCCTTAAGAGCATCAACTTCATTCTGAAAAGCATTCTTATCGTATCCTTTTTTTTACTAAGCCTAATGACACGTCATGTATGTGAGTATCTATGAGCTTAGATCTTCTCGACAAATGCAATACATAATATAGTGCGACGAGTTGTCGTTAGTTCGACGACTTGTCATTTCAGAATTCAAATATTCATAAGAATGTCAGTTACAATAGAAACTTAATCGTTTGAGGAAATAAAAAGACTGTTCCAAATCACACATGCTAATTATTCTCAGAAGGAAACTTATGAGAAGTTGAAACATTTTTAATTTGGTACTTCCTGACTTGCAGCTGGTGAAACGGCGATATACAAGCTTAATAATGCGGAAATTCTTATTCATGCGCAAACAAAATAAAAAGGTTTATTTAAGAAGAGCAAAAAATTAAAAAACGGAAATATCGTAGTATGTGTGATATGGATTCTCATTTACGGAAATCTCTAGAACATCATCTCGTATTCATCACTCTCGGTTTCTCATAGTATCATCATACATACATCTAACAAAATTCAAAACCAATATTATCCTCTACGTTCAGAAATTCTACTTGTTCATCCCCTATCACAAGGGATGAGAGGTTCTTACTAGTGGTTCGCTCTGTATTCCTGACTTCTTATATCATCAAAGTAGAGTAGAGGAAAACACTAACATTCTAAGTGAAAACTTGTGGACCTTAAAAGTAACCGATTCAGCTCTACTGCATAGGCCTTTTTACTCATCCCACCTAAGCTGCTTTTAGTCTGTGTCTCTCGTTCTGCCGAAATAATTTCCTCATACCACAGAATTTGAATGATACTAAAAAACTAGACAATGAAAGATTAGTGACTGAAAAATACGCACTTCAAGACTGCACACTTGTCGAGACAATCCGTGTGGCTCCTCTGAGAATGAAGCAACATCACATCCGCCGCTGATGACTCCAGCAGCAAGAAGGCTGGTTCCCAGCAGGACGAGAAGCATGTTAAATAATAACACAGTCCGTCATCTCCTTGCCTTTATGTAGTTCCCAAGTCCCGCCTTTGCCTTTGACGCACCAATCAGAGACCAGATCCTCAATACTGAAAGACACTACGCTTTCGCTTTCACTAGTTCGTTTAACTGTACTGTTCAGCATTGTATGAGAGAACCCATAGATAAAACTTTAGCCGTAACTCAAATCAAGAACGTAGAAGCGTTACGAGTACTTCACAAAGCATTTTCTTCTAAGCATTTGCCAGTTATTCAAGGCCGCGACTCCTTTACGCCCCGTACTGTGGATAGCACACGGTTATTGACGAGCTACGACACTGCAGTAGCGTTTTGCTGCCTTCTGTGTTCATTTGCGATATCTAAAAGTAAGACTGGTGCTCGTTTTAGAAACATGACTCGAAAAGAAATGTCTCAAAAGAAACTGTCGCGGTGCCATTCCCAATGTTTTTCCGCTTCAAAATTTCAGGCATCATAAACTTAGAAATGCAGTCTTATCAATTTAGTGCTTCAGCTGTCCGAGCTGCAAACGCTTGCAACAATGAAAATGCATTCGAAATCACTATGATCGTAGTGAGAAGCGAATTTTCCAAGCTGCACTTGCCATACGACATACTCGGCTCAGTACCCTCTGAAAAACGACGTGAGACTGTTAGTTGTGAAATCACATTACATTGCCCAATTGATAGCCACTTCCTATGATGCACATCTAAGTAGTTCAGAAATTCCCTTCATTTCCATATTTTTAACGCATGTCTATATCTTTCTTCATACTAAAAAAACAAAAATCTTTCAAACTATATCTATGCACATTAGTCCCGAAAATAGTCACACCTGGCGAGACACAAAATTTATACTTATTTTCTAAGTGCTCTTCACAACATCACAACTTATAATATCTGCATTTATAACTAATTTTACACAACCTTTTTAGGGATCGACAGCATTTGGGAATGTTATTGGCACTATTTCAACAGAATCACACGATAAAATAAAATGTTGCACATAGTAACTAGCTCGCATGTCATAGCTTACATATAAGCCTGTTAACACAGTACATATGAAATTTTGCTAATAAATTATACACATAAAAAAAAGTGAATAGGAGAAATTGTATGCAAAGAAATTAGCAAACAGTGTAATTCAGTGAAAAAGTGAGAATCAACAACATAAACGGGTATACGGTTTTGGCGAGTGCTGTGAAAAAAAAATAGCAACGAGATGATCGAAAAACACTTAGTAGTAAACGAGATAAAATGAACAGCTGACTAGAGCGTATTATCACTCAATATTTTACAGAGAAAAATAAAGTAGTTTCTTCGAAATATCTGTGAGTAACACCTACGCGGATTAGTAAATATCTAATAAACTATGATTTGGGCAAGAATGCAGCGAATTTTCGGAAAAACGTTCTTACGAGTAACAAATCAAATGGAAGTACATTGTGTTATGTTTGGGCATAAAAAAATAGAGGAAAAAAAAAACGAAGCGTACATTGAAATAAAAGACTAGACGAGATGCGTTATGTTGTAAACTGAAGGAAGCGTGCGAAATCTAAGACTTGCATCTGCTCCACATGAGAATAGACGAAGTTGTTGATCAATGTATAGTTGCTGAACACCCTGCACCGTTGATTGAGCAACTGAAAAACAATGCTCGATTGAATAGACATTATAAATGGAATAACACAGCAATAAGCAGTCAGTTGGGAACTAACTGTCAACTTTCGTTATTCTCTAAAATTTTCAAGTAGCACTACTAACGTTGTACAAGACATCCATACAAAGCTGGGGCTCGCAAAGCCCAGCGAGGCTTCGCCAATTATGAGACCAAGATGATTGCACTCCGATGCCCTGACGGAACACCTACAGCATCCAGAAGAATGGAGAAAATCATCCACCAGTACTACTTGGATCTTCTTGCTAGCCATGTCCGCTTACCCTCACATAAATTGAAAGAGGATAAATATGTCCTTGCACCAGTCTCCCCTACCGAAATCCGGCATGCCATATGGTCGGTGAAGAACAGAACAACACCCGGTCCAGACAGGATTAGACCAGAACACCTGAAGAAGCTGCCGCCAGTTCTCATCAACACCCTGGCTCGGCTCTTCACTCGCTACCTGTCAGAATGCAAGGTCCCTATTCAATGGAAAACCAGCAAGACCGTATTGTTGTTCAAAAAGGGAGACCTTCACGACATAGGCAATTATCGCCCAATCTGCTTGCTGTGCGTTGTCTATAAACTCTTTACTCGAGTCATCCTAAACAGGATTGACAGAACATTGGACGAAGGACAGCCATGCGAACAAGCAGGGTTCAGAAAAGGATTTAGTACCATGGACCACATCCACACGATCACAAGACTCATTGAAGTTTCGCGAGAGTACAAACAACCACTCTGTCTCACTTTTATCGATCTGAAAAAAGCCTTTGATTCAGTGGAAAAGCAGAAGCGGTTATAGAGGCTCTGGATAACCAGGGCGTCCCTACTCGGTACATAATGATCCTTCGTGAGCTTTATAAAGATTTCACGACCAGAATATCTCCATTCTACAACAACATCACCATTGACGTAAGAAGAGGGGTTCGACAAGGCGATACAATATCGCCAAAACTATTCACTGCCACCCTACAAAACGTCATGCGAACATTAGAATGGGACGAAATGGGAGTGAAAATTGACGGTCGACAATTTAACCATCTTCGCTTTGCTGACGATATCGTTCTCATAACACCAAACATCAGCCAAGCGGAACGAATGTTGACTGATTTCGATAACGCCTGTGGAAAGATCGGTCTTCAACTGAATCTAACGAAAACAATGTTCATGAGGAACGGATGGGTTTCTAATGCCCCATTCACGCTCAACGGAACGACAATTTCCGAATGCTCCAGTTACATCTATCTAGGTCGTGAAATCAACATGATGAACGACCTAGCCCCAGAGTTGAGCAGGAGGAAACGAGCGGCTTGGGGAACGTTTAAGAGCATCGAAGATGTAGTGAAGAGGACAAAGAACATCCGACTCCGTGCCCACCTTTTCGACTCGACAATTATCCCTGCCCTAACGTATGCAGCAGAAACCTGGTCGCTACGTAAGCAGGATGAAAGATCACTTGCCGTTATCGAACGCGCAGTCGAAAGGTCGATGCTAGGAGTATCTCGTATTTCGCAAATGAGACAAAGGATCCGAACTTCCGACCTACGTCAACGATCGAAAATCAGAGACGCCGTTCTACACGCCAGGATATCGAAAATAAGGTGGGCCGGACACGTGATGCGCTTCAACGACAACCGATGGACGAGAGCCGTTACCGACTGGATTCCTCGGAACGTCAAGCGCTCTAAAGGAAGACCACTGACCCGTTGGTCCGATTTCTTCACGAAAGCGATGGAAGAAAGATATGATGCTCAGCGAATTCCTAGAGCAAGGAGGACCCACTGGGCTACTCTTGCACGCGATAGGGAAAAATGGAAGAGTTGCTGGTACCCGCTCGAGTCACTCGACGATCAACGGGACGACAGGTGATACAGGTGATACAGCGCGATACACGCCCTTCGCTGCACAAAGTGCTGTTCTAGTCAATTTCACTTGACAGCAGTGCAGTGTAAATTGTTCGTCGTCGCTAACTTTTGGTGTGGAGACTGGAGCACTCACAGAGGACTGGCTAAAACACGAAGGGTTTTGCCCGAACGACGAGACGGTTAAGGTTGAAACACGTGTATCGGGCTGTACAAGAGCCCATTTAACAGGCCACATGACAAGTTGGCTCAGAGAGGAATTATGAGATATGCTGAATTTGAGCGTGGTCTTAAAAAACACACTCAAAAGAACTGTTTTATTGAAATGCTATTACTCTCTCCGGTAGCTATAAATGATATACAGTGCTGTAGAATGGATTGTTGGAAGGACAACAAATGATAGCGCGTGAACAGTTAACCAATGGGCAACTCGTTTTGCGTAAATGGTAGTGCCGAAAAACTTTACTCCACCCAAACCGTGTTCTATTCCACAATAATCGACTCGACGAAGCGACGAAGGATCACAAAGCGAGAACTACTGACTGTGGACAATCGACTCGGATCATTGTTGTTTTGATGAAGGCAAGATTGTTAAAACTTAAGCCCCATAAAATTTTTGTAATGACCGGCATCAGCTTACAAATACAAATAAATATGCGTTTCCAAAGCTTCCTGGACAAGAAGTTCTTCAGAAAGTACGCGCAAATGACAAAATGGAACTGACTCCACTGATTGTATCGCTTCAAGAAAAAAAAAACAACGATTTGTCAAACGTAGGCATGCCAAATAACGTTTCATTCAATGAATCTACATACCTTGTCTGAATGAGAAACCACCTTTAGCAGCATGCTCGCCGGGAAGTGAGTACATCAATTGCGGGTTCATGTCAGCTGACCAAATCTATAGATACGAGGATTTTCGATGGAGATAATGATTATGGGCATTAACGAGAACCATACCTTGATATCACCATCACTTGATCCAGCTACAATCAGATCTTGAGTGTAGTCAGTGACCAACGTTTTAACAATCTGATGTGATTCAAAGGCTTTTACAGTAGTACGTAGCTGACGCTGACGGATATCCCACAAACATAATTCGCCATGTCGTCCACCAGACACTATTGTCTAAAATTCACCTGGGGGTGATTTGAGAAAAACAATTCCCGGAAAACTTGCCTCATAAGATCTCTATGAAATTTTTTATTTCCTTATAATTCTTTCGCTTTCTACGCATAAAGTTGATATATTTTGAATCGCATCAACAGATATGTGCGATTTAAAAGCCTCAATACTACCATAAGTCATTATTACAGCAATCACCATCACTGATACAGGTCAATCGCCACATGCTTTTCCATGTTCGGATGCCTCTATCTTGTAAGTATGTCATACTTTGAGATACGTCCCAATAGTTTACCATCTAATCGTAGCCGAAAGGTGTTCGTGGGCGTCGAACTGCGAAACAAAAGGGTAAGTGAGTTCATGGACCCAACAGGATCTTCTAAGCTGAGGAGTCCGACGCTTCCCCCGCGGAAAGAATAGTTAAGAGTAGGAACAAGATCACAGCCATCTTGGCAACTAATAGACGCAAGGTGGTAAAACTCCTCTAATCCACACGGGCCGGCAACTGCCTGGTGTGTGAAGACCTGAGAATGGCTCCGGCTAGGGTGATCTCGTGACTACAGAGCACAAATGGCGGTACTTCTGTGTAAGAAGGCGACAAATGAGAAATCGGTCTCATTCGCTGGACAGGAACTTTCCACAGAAGTGTTAGTAATCATTCTAAAGCTTAGATTTCTGGTTACAGCCCCAGCACAAGTGGCCCGTTTTTCGAAACACCTTAGATAATGCTGTAAAATCCAAAATAGTAATACGTTTCAGAGAACCACGTGCTTTTTTTTTTCTCGTTTATATTCCGCTGAACAAAACTCTCTTTGGGAAGTTAGTACTCATTCGATAGCAAAAGTTTTGAAGAACTCAAAAATGTGTTCGATTTTTGGAACTTTTAATAGCCCTATAGGCGAAAGAATAGATTTGTGCTTTACACCTCGCAGGACAGAGCTCATTCTTTAGACTTTTAGTAATCATTCGATAGCGTAAGTTACATGATTTCAACGCTGCGCTTTTTTTCTGGAAGTATCGTTAGCAGGGAGAATAAGATCGAATTCTACTTTTCGGCGACCTTACTTATGGGTAAGTCCGCGGGGTCAGGAGGCCCCGCCAATTGATCGATGTTTGGCCGTTGGATATGTGGGATGCGATTTGCTAATCAAATGTAGGAAGATACTCTATACAAACGACTGACTCAGATACTGCGAAACTTTCTCTACATACTCATATGCATTTTGTGGCTTCAGCGAATTATACGCGTGAGAAAAACGAAGGCGCACGGAGGGTGTGGAATCTAATTTTACTTTGAATATTGCAGCGTTTCAAAAGGGTGTTTTGCAAAACCAGCTACGTGGCGCTCTAGCCAGAGATTTAAGCGTTCCAATGATTGTAACATTCCTATAAAATCTTGTCCAGCAAAATGGACTGGCTCTTCATTTGGCGCCATCTAACACATAAGTATCCCTTTATTTTATAAGTATATTACGTTTTCATACATTGAGATATCCCGTAGTGGTTACCGCCCAAACGTAGCTGTGAGGTGTTTCTGGGTGTCGGACTGTGAAGTACAGCGGGTGGTTCATCCCCATCACAGCCTCCTGAGCTGGAAATGACTCCGGCGTTTCTACCAGGAAAGAACATCTAAGAGTCGACCGTCTCAGGAATCACTACCATATTGGGAGCTACTGTTCGCAAGGTAAGTCCCCTGATCCACAAAGGCCGGCGACTGCCTGGTGTGGTCACGACCTGAGGAAGGCGCTGACTAAGTGACCTCGTGACTTCAGGGACAAATGGTTACCAACAATATTCCTAATCACTGAAGATACACATTTTCGTACTTCCCATAGAACCATTTTTTTGCGTTAAATAAGTAGGAAAAAACAGCGAAACTTCACAAAATAAATATTGAATGACAAACCTGTTGATTCGGCAAGTACATCGCCACCGATGCTCCCTCATTGTGTGCGACCCATGAATGAACAAGGGCACGGTTTTGTGGCAGTAAAGTGTCCCACAGCGCCAAATTGAATTCTCCGGAAGAAGCACCAGCCGTTATTAAAACTGACGAACTATGACCGAGAAATCGTACGTCTGACGCCGACTTGTTATGACATCGTTGACTCTTGAATAATCGGAATGTATACTAGTAAAATCAAAATGAGTAGATCGAATAACTAACGCGTTAACAACTTACAAAGAATGGCTTTTTAAGTTCTGCCGAGCGACAAACTTCCCAAAGGCACATCATTCCATCACCGTCCACAGCTGCGAATTTATTACCATTGCAAGAGAAAGAGATCTTAGAAACCTAAAGTGGAAAAGAATTAAGTTCCGAAGAGAGAACTCTCTACTTCCTGTATGATTTATTCAGCCCAATACCTTAGCGTATTGACCGGCAACTCGCGCAGTATACACAGGTTGGCCAACACCCCATTCCCATACTCTTATCGATCCATCTGATGATCCAGTGACATCTGACGATTTTCATTTCATTCAAACTCACACCGTCGGAATGAAATAAAATTTGAAACAATATAGTGGTAATACATGGTAATTCGAATTTACTCACATAGAGGAGCATTTGGATGCGAATCAATACGGCGGATACCACTTATGGTTCTCTTGAACATCTGAAATTCAAAGGATTCTTGGCCGTCAGATACTCAGAAGCTCATGCTAATACCAACACGACACGAAGACCAGAACTATCACACGATATCCCTTACCTTACGAAGACCTTTCCTACTTCTATCAATGATCCATGGTGTAAGCTGCTAAGAATGATCACTAGTAAAGAATGGAAAATGTTGAATGATAGTGAGAAATTGTTTTACCATTGTAGCTGCCTTTGGTGCTTGGTTCTGCTGAGTTGTTCCTTCCGTGAACAACTGATAGTCATCGGTTTCTTTCAGAGGATCTCGGCGAGTGGGTAGGTTTACCTATATCAAGACAAGCTTTGGAATTAGAACAGGAATGAATGACTAAAGATTACAGAAAATATTAACTACGAAAATTAATTCGTACATCTAATTCGGTCCGGTTGAACAACCATGAAGTGGCATTGTTGCACTCTTCAAATATACCAGAGATATCCATTTCCTGCAACTCTCGACCAGTGGAAACCACCAACCAACCAGGCCTTTCCTGTTAAAATTGACCATTTATTTAATTTACGTCAAATTTGGCACTCAACTGAATAGACAAAGAAAGCGAGCTAAGCCCCTAAGCATAAGGAGAAAACTGTCGGTATTGATCAGTTCCCTGGGGGATGAGTCATGCTTCATCTTCATCAAGCCTCGTTTGAGAAATTGAAAGCATATCTGACCTTTGGAATGACCTGCGCTGGTCTACCTATCAAGTAGATCTGCGCTACTTATCCTCCCAGACAAGTCTGGTACCGATTCACAAACACCGAAGGCATGTAAGGCGTGGTGAGCCTTGAGTACACGATTGCAGGATCGAACTGAGGACCATCGACTGACCAAGTGTGTGTTGCCGCACAGTACCTCTAACCACTTCGCAACAACCTCTTAAACTCCTGAGAAATAACCATAGTTCTAGCCCGACATACCTGATCACAAGCAAACGCAACGATTGGTTCATTATCCTTCTGAATGATTTTGAAAGCGTCGGGAAGCGGATGATTCTCAATGCCCACCAATGCGTCATTTTTCTCGATTGGTTGCTCCTAAATATGATCTCAAGCGATTTTTGCACTTAGAATTCTCCGTACAGGATATTTCAGAACCCTAGTCATCAGGAGAACAAACTTGTTGACCACGTGATGCAAAAATATGACGTATGAACAGGGGTTGCAAGTTTTCTTGTTTGACCATGTACGCCCATAGTCGCTGTAATGGACCAGCACGAGGATCTTCAGACTCGAAAGGTGTATTTTCTTTCTCCATAATGACCGCATACTTCCTGTGAAAATTGGTAACCTTAGAAGATACCACTTGGTGGAAGCCGCTTATCTCACTCCATTATTCAACCGATTCAAGACAAGCCATTTTTGGTTTTTACCTAGACTTTCAGTAATCACTCGATAGCATAAATTGCTATGATTTTTTATTGCACTTGGGTTTGAAAACCTTTTCAATGCGCTGTAGCAGCGAAAATAAACTTGAAAATCTCAATCAGAGCATTTTTCGCCAAATAAAGCTTTTCTCTAAATAGCGCCGAAGCAGCTACGGTTCGCGGATGGTCTTTTAATAGACATTTAATAGCCACTTGATGGCATAGATTTAGGAGATTCTGAAGATAAATCTGCCTTTTGCAAAGGTCTTCGCGGAGCGCTGAAAAAGTGAAGAGAAAACTATTTTTCGTATTCCCAAGTTGCGACTTCTGATGAATATTTTTAGAAAGACAAAAAGGCAAAAGCCTAATCCCACAGAAAGATAGAACAAAACTTATTCTGCAATTCTGGTACAAAAACTAAGAAAATTCAAGCAACGAAGAGCAAGATTCCAATTGAGTATTGAGAATACTTGCTATAATGGGCACCGAGTGCGAAACTCAATTTTATTAGTACAACGAACTAGATAGGTTGTTTCAAAAAACAAGGACAGCTAAGGAGTCTGATAGATTTAGGCTATCAATGATCACTAATAGTTCGAAAAAAGCAAAAAATACCTTGTCTCCAATAGGTTGAAAAATGTAGTAAGTGAACCGACTTCTACCTATCACTTACAAAGAAGAAAAACGACGATAAACTCACTTTATCGGTGCCGAGTTTGAGTCATCATTGTCGATGGTCATATTTGGAAGGAGATCGACTGGGCAGCCTCCACGATATGACTTCAAACTCTGTCGTAACTGCATCTCCCATCCATCCAGGAGGCGCAATACGGCTTGAACTCGGGGAGCAACGCCAGGGATATCTAAACGAACACTATAATTTTGTCTAGAAGCCAACTGACTTGAATTTTATAGATAGAAAATCCTACTACTAACAAATCTTCGACATTTATAAGGGTAGGGAAGAAAGGGGACAAGATTTGAAAACTACAAATTACCATTTAGCTCAAAGCCAAAGAGCACCAAAAATTGATGAATTCTATAGATTTGTTGCTCGACAATAGCCAAGCGTAATAACTGCCACGCAAATGATGTCGGATTTGCATTTTCACATCTGAAAAGTTACCAATATAAAGAAGAACCAAATGATAGGAAACGTCTAAAGGAACTAAACGTTCGGGAGCTAAGCGATTTCTAGCAGATTACAGATATGCGAATTAAACTTTTAACCGGGTATGACACCAAAATAGATCCCATAGACCTAAGGTTGAAATATCAACCGATTTGTTATTTCAACTATTTGTATCAGAAAATTGTTGCAAAAATATACGTTAAACGACTTTACGAGACTACTCAACAGTACTTAGGATAGATAAAACACACCTATCCTCCTCCAAGTCACTTGTTATGCTTTTCCCCGACTCATCGTCCGAATCAAAGTTTACGCCAAGTTCATCCCTGTTATTTATTGCTGGCTAAATTAAGAAGGAGGAGGTAACATCGTCAAGAATCAACTATACAGCAGCATGAATATTGCCTTAGCAAAAAGTTTACCTTATCAGCGAAAACTGTACGATATTTTTCTGTGGTGGTATCCATTTTGTCACCGTAGTCTCAACCACCGGTGAAGTCTGACCGGAAGACGAACCGGACTGAACTGCATCCGCTCCAAATACCTGAACAAAAAAAAACTAAACTTAGGAAGAGAATCGGTCACTCTCATTCTATCTGATTTACACTGCCGTGAAAAAGACAAAGAGGCCTCTATGATAATTCAGAAACTCGACCTTAGCGTGCAATTTAGAGCGCAAAGCCTCTGCATCGGGAACACTGGACGAATCCCTTGTACGCGGAGCCGAGGGTCCTGAAAATTGGGTAAGCCAGCAGATACTGATCGCTATTACAACCATAAATCAGAGGTATTCAGTAGAAACCTGTAGATATTGTAAATAACTGCACTTTCGCTGAAAAACTGCACCGTAACATTTGAATAAATACTTTTAAATTTAATGGTGATACTACTCTAATGAACGCGGGTGGTGCAGTGGTTAGAAATGCTCTGCTGTACACACGTGATCGCAATCGATGGTCGATAGTTTTATCCCGGACTAAAAGCTCACTAAGCCTTCAATCCTTTCGGGTCGGAGATTTGGTACCGGTACCAGACCTGTCTGGGAAAACATAGCAGCGCGTGTCTTAAGGATTGGTAACGCCAAGGGCCACTCATCCTTTTTGTTTTAATGAAGAGAGATAGCTTTCTTTCTTTTCAGAAATCATAAGATTCGTTATCGTATTTTGTCTTGCGGATCTCACGTACATCAAGAATTTGACTTGTTTCGCTGCAATTATTCTCCACAAAAGTCCTCAATGAATTTGCGAATTGTTTCGACTGCTGCTTGATGATTTCGTCATCTTCGGGACTGTCGTAGAATACGTTGAAGATCGCCTTGTAATCTTCGGAGCTGGTCCAAAAAATTTTTCGGTGACTGGACGTAGGATGTTTCTAGGAGAGTGATGGAGGCCAGGAATTTGAACCGGTACACTACCTCCTCATGGCGTGCACCGCTAACCACTCAGCCACAGCCCACAAGAGATAGACAATTTATAAAACTAAATTCAGATTCACACTGTAGTCGCATACTGGAATATAGGCTTAAAACATTAACATCTAATCACGTACGAGGTGGTCGAACAGGTGGCCCATGTCGTACTTTCTTGTCGCCACCTCCACCAAATATAAGAGAAAACTGCACAGCATCCATTTCATGCGCAACTAGCCGATACAACCATCTCGAGTCGTAAGCGGCGAGCGCAAAACAGAACAGTGACCTAATCAATCAATTACATGTGATCATACACACCTAACGAAAAGGTTCTAATCATAAGGAATAATTGTGGATAAACTTCACATTGTTATGGCAATAAAGCATTCTGCTAGAACATGTCGAAGGTGAGGAGCTTCGTCGTCCTTCTCCCGACTCAATAATGCAACCTTAAACAATAATTGGTAAATTAATCTATGAATGTTGGGAAATTATTGTCATAAATACGTGAACGTATTGAGATTCGAAACCCACCAAACTGTTCACACCTGGCCATTTAGCAGGTGGTGTTGATATTCCAACATCATTAGCTGTGTATGCTCGAACTCTCCAAGTTAACGCACTAAAAACGACTGTATTTGCATTTAAAAAGAATCACACTAGATGAAGTAAAGGATTTACACTTTGGATACAACAGGCCCACGGAGCTAACCCCGCCCGCCACCTCACGACGCTTCACAAAGGACTTCGTGGTGGTATTTTTTGGTGTTGATTAGTTCGAAGGTTCCTCCATAAGGTAATTATTATAGCAATATGGTGCTTATATGTCTGACGGCGATAAATGAATATTCGACTTCATTTTCCGGACAAAGGAGCGTTAGTAATCATTCGAGAGCTTAAACCTTTGGCTATAGCCTCACGTGGCCGGTTTTTCAAAACATCCTTATATTTTAAGCGGTGAAATTAACAACAAAGTTATATTTCACACGACCACAAGTTTTTATCTCAAATATTTCGTTAGACTACATTCCTTCCTTACAGTGTTAATACTCTTTCGATTTCACAAGTGTCATGGAACTCAAAAATGTGTTTATTTTTTAGAAAAGCACTATTGATAGCGCTGTAGGAAAGAAAAGATTTGTGCTTTACACTTAGCCGGGCAGAGCTATTTTTTAGATTATTGGACATTCGTCAAAAACGAAAGTTCAAGTGATTCCATCGCTGCGTATGTTTTCTGTGAAAGACCGTTTCACTGCAGGGTAGCACGAAAAATAAGATCGAGCTTCACATGTTTGGCAATCTTGCTTGTCGGGCCAACTCGCGCAGAGGGGAGGGGGCTAGCGATCGATCTATGTGGGACAGATATCTGGGGTGCAACTTGTTTTTAATTAGGGATTTTTCCGCTTTGGAAGAAACTCCATCTCAAAACGATTGCCCTAGATGCTAAGAAACTTCTGCTACACATTCATATGCTTTTAACGCTTCCAGCGAATTATACGCGTGCGAAAAATAAAGGCACGCGGAGGATGTGAAACATAATTTTATTTTCAATTTTCACAGCGTTATGGGTGTTTTGAAAAGTGACTACGTGGAACTGTAGAGATTTAAGCTTCCGAATGATCACTAACACTAACACTAAAAAATTCTTGTTCCGCGAAAGGGATCGCTTTTCTATTTGTCGCCGTCTAACATTTGAGTACCACAAAAAAAACTTTTGGTTGTCCTTCAAATCAACACTTTCAGTACAAAACGTAGTTCCATGGAATATCAACGGTATCAACCTACAGGCTCCGCAAAACTGACAGTAACTGCTTCAACAAAAGTATCTCCTAAAAGACCGTACATTTCGAAGATATGTTTTCGAATACGACTTTTACAATATCGTAGAAAGAAATTCGAAAAAAAAAGTTAAATATGCGCTGTTTCTCATGGATTTACGTTTCATATCAAGAAGTAGTGAAACGGTATTTTCTGCAATAACAGTTACGTCTTAGAAGATCCTTCGAACTGACTGACAACACTGACAACGAGATTTGCTGTAAAGCGTCGTGCATGAGGTCGAACCAGCAACCTTCTTTCCGATGGCCGCTTCACTATTCACTCAGCGTTACGGACTGCTCACTACGCGCGGCGGGGGCGGGGATAGCGTCGCGAATTTGTCGTACCTAAAGTGTTTCCTCATCTAACATTGTTTAATGTAATTGAATGCATTCCAGAATTTCGCAATCAGTAGCAGTGGCCTATCGATGTATCATGAAAGTGCCACTATCCTCCCGGACAAGTCTGGTACCGATTCGTGAACCTCAGAGGGATAGAGGCGTGGTGAGCGCCAAGCGCAGGACCAATCATCTATCATCCATCGACTGGATCGATCACTTATGCGCCGCAGAGCACCTCTAATCACTACGCTACTTGCGTTCTATTATAAAGAATAGCATGAAGAATGTCAGTACCGATATTTGGAAACGATAGAAGAAAGAAAAAAAAACAATTGGCTCTATCATATAAGCTATTATTCTACTAGTCATAAGAAAGAGAAAAAACTCTCGACCATGACGGATGCACCATACATTCGACCTCATCATCGTTGGGTGAGCGTCTTGTCTATGCAATAACTTAAGATGGTCTATTGAAGTAGTAAGTCAATACTGCTACTCTCCCAGACAAGTATTGTACCAATATATCCGATAATGAGAGTGATGTACAAAACCTTGACGTCAAGCAGTCACCAGCATTCAATCTTTCCGGGGCCTGCCCTTAACCAATCTTACTACCGGCGCCTGTGTTTGCCACCACTCTTTCTACGCTGCAACGCCTCAATCTTTCCGCAACCAACCGTAAATAAAACGCATTCTGTCTGGTCATACATATATCCAATATCTTTCAGCGTGAAAGGTTCAATGTCGATATCAACCACCCAAGCCAAACTGTAGACTGATGCCTTGTAGCGTAGAAAGAATGGTGGCAATCATGAAAACAAGCGTCGCTAGTGTAATTGGTTAGAGCACGCGCCCGCGGAAAGGGTGAGATGGGGGTTCGAGTCCCGCTTCACGTCAGAGTTTTACACATCACTCAACATCATTGGATGTATTTGTAACATCATAGCACCGCTGAAAGCGCTTGAATAAAAGAATTACATTGCACCAATTTGCTTCGACTACTAGGGATGAGATTTGGTGAGCCTCGGGCATGGTATCGAACCATTGGCTACGAGTGTGTCACACGGCACCTCTGATTATCACGCTACACTTGGCCTAAACAACAGCTAAACGATGGCATATCAAAGTATCATGTCATTGCCGACATCTTCCCAGATGGGTTCGGTACTGATCTGCTTACCCTCAAGGATAAGAGGGATAGTAAGTCTTGGGAGCGCGATCGAGCCATAGACCCCGTGTGCGTCGCACGGGACATCTAACCACTGCACCACACGCGCTCATGCTGCCGTATTTACTGCTTTAAGTGCTCATACAAAGAGCTACGATCACAAAAACAACTATGTACCTTAGTCTGTGGTCGGAGCGTGCTGTTGATGGAGCGATAAATTGGTCCATATCACATAACGACTGATATAAGCTCGATGACAGTCCTTGGCTAAGATTGTACAGCTTATAAGCCTTCAAAGTAGTAAATAGTAGAGGCAAGTTGTTAGGACGATTAATGAGATATATACTGAGGTATATAGACCTTTTCCAAATGATTATCGATATCAGGTACGGTTGTCAAATCAGCAATTGTCGTCAGAAGATCGTAGCACTGATTTTCAATGAACGAAAGCGGTGATGAGACGAACATTTTCGCCGATGAGACGGATGCGACGAGAAGAGGAAACGAATTTGTATCCAGAAACTGATTCTACAGGAAGTTAAAGTGAAATCAAATTTGGAAAAAAAAGAAAGGCCGAATTGTTCTCAAATAGGATAATGAACTGACTGACCGCTCAAATGTTGAACCCCTGTGTCTTTTTGAACTTCCAACAGTAGTAAGAGTAGTTCCATCAACGCCGACGTAAGACGATGGTTTTGCGCTGAATGAAGAGCGCAATATGAAGTGAAAGACCTGAAAATACGCATGCGTATATGAAGAACAAGACAGTACAATCATTCCACAACCCCTTCGGTACGGCGCTGATTTTTCGTCTAACATGCGGTGAGGCTGACATGCAGGTGGAGCGCTCATCATCACGATGGTGTGATTTTGTAATGGACTTCCGAATTTAATCGCTACTAAGGAGATTTCTTGATCAATAAAGGAGAAATTATCATCAAAGAGACTTCAATAGAGCTACCGTAGGGCATATACAACGCCAGTGTTACCCAGTGAACAATAAAACAACCAACTGCTTGTTAAAAGATAGATTTATCTTCTACGATGCAACGCTCATCGTAAATTCTTCTCGCAAGTACTTAAGCATCTTGCTGCAAGAAATTTTTTTCTAGATTTACATACTGTTACTAAGTATAAATTCTTTGCACAGTACTGCAAAGTCGCTAATCGTTGATACTTGCAATCGTTATCAAATATAAAGAGGAATTAGAATAATTAAATACTTTCCAGATTTGTATCGGAATTCACACTCACTGTAGTCCCACTAAGAAAAGACGCGGCGCGACAATCAATGACCCATATATGGGTAACGTGAGAGATAGGGTTAGAACAATGCAACGAAAAAACACAATCCTCAAGTCCGTTGAGTAATATTTGCCTGGCAGTCGCAAGAGACTGCTATTCGATGTCAGATTCTTCTCTGCATGTCTATGCATGTCAGGCGGTTTGCGCCTGCTCTCCCCCCTCACGAGACGCTTCGCCGCCATTACAATAGCTGAGTGAGATTTGACGTCGCGCGGCACGGTACGAAACGTACCATTTGGTCCTTGAAAGGCTAATCCTTTTCAGGATCGTAATTGAAATCACCGCCTACAGCGCAATTTCCGCTGCTTAGTCAGGGTTATTTCTCTGTTTCAAGAAAATTTCTAGGTTTCTCTCTTCATTTTAAGCTCCATAATCTTTACACACTCACCTAGATTTTTGACGGCTCAAATGTGCGAGAAAAAAGGTCATTTTGTCGAAAACGTAACTGTAAACTGCATGTGATGTTGAGAACTCCATATAATTTTAAAGGAATATTTGTCCTTTCACTATGTTTGTATTAACCTTATACTTATACTTTATACTGTCAATAAACCTCTTCTCAAGTTAAAGCGACAGCTTAATTACTACGAGCACGAAGCGTTATCGCTTTTTGATTATTAAAGTGCATGAAGTATGCCTTCAAGACAAAAACCTAATGTTAGAATCGGCGTTTTTCAAGCTATCGAATGAATACTAAAAGTGTAATGAAATGGCTATCTTCAAGAAAAAAAAAGCCTCTGAGTAACAGTGTGTTTGAAATAACCCACGCGGTTCCCACAAATTCAACCCCTTGCAGACGGCGCGTCGTTATTTGACAAGATTTTTTTTTCAAATCGATAAAAAAACCCAGTTCTTCTACTACTCTGATAACATAATTTTTTCTATGCGCTCATATACTTTTTGTGTATTCATAACTCATACTTTCAAAGTAAATTCCAAGGTTGCAATTTAACCTTCTTTGCGCGCCTGTAATGCACCATCTGGACTTCCTTGTAACCACATTTGGCTTCAGAATCACTGAGATTTGCATTATTGAATGGGTACTAGTCTATTCTGATGATAAGCTAACCACAAACTCAAGCAAAGCATCCCAGTGTGTATTGTAATTTCATTTTCGTTGCGACAGCGTCCTAACCGTTACAAAACCGTGGACCCACGGTCTCTGCGTCCCTAGCCCTCAACGTGTTGCGTCTAACAGTGGCGCCAGCGTTCAGCGTGTTGCCTCTAACGATGCCGTCTAACCCTGATCGTGCTGCGTCTAACAGTGACAGACGCCATAAAATGCCATAGTCAGACGCAACACGTTGAAGCTTAGAGACGCAAAAGCAGTGAATCGACGGTCCCGTAAGGACTAACAAGATCTTCTCAGAAAACTGGCAGTGTTGAGATCGCCAAACTTTACACTTTCGAATAACTATTAAAATCAAGTAGGAGCTCGTTTCAACGGAACAGATATCTGAAAAGCTGAAGATGGAATACGGACCCTCAGCGTGTGCGAAGGGTTAAGTCTTAATATGGCTCAAAAAAATCAAAACAGTAAAGCTAAAGTTCCCAATATTGACAGAGAACTCGACCTTAGCAATTTCTGATTAGCAATCAGCCATTTTTCGCCTTTTTCTGACAAACTGAAGCTTTGCCATGATTTCAGTGCGATCCTTTCTTATGGCGTCATGAAGGCTACACGAAGTGCTGGAAAGAATCAATTTTTATTTCAAAGGTGATACAAAAAAAACAATGACAAAAAACCCACTCTGCATCATCCTCCGGTTCGAAACCTTCATCACTGTCGTCAACTTGTGCATCAGAAGTTGACCGATAATCACACAAGTCTTGCAAGACATTCACTTCCTTTTCAAGCCAAATCAGTAACTAAACGGCGTCGAACATCAGCATTTTGAATTTCGTTCGAAGAAAAAAGACCACACAAAACCAGTAATTTTGAACTGACAAAACCTATGAAAACATTAAAGGGTATGCAAAACCCTCGACTCTTGGCAGGAACTGAACCCGCGTTTCACTTGTGACAGGAGCGTATGCTATTATGACGGCACCGGGATCACCTCTGCTACCTCTCCCGATGTAACCTACCGTTACTCTCAGCAAGCAACCTTTAGCGGATTTACTCGGGTATGCACATATCCGCATTGAATACAGCCAATCTTATCGAAGGAAGGTTGGTGCCAGAGCGATGGGCCAGCTAGCTTAGTGGTAATCAAATCCCCCTCCAAACGTAGAACGCTGGTTCAACTCTCATCTAGACTGAAACGCTTTGAACACCACTCAATACTCTTAGATTTATATTTGTAATTATAACGCTGCTAAAGAGCAGTGAAAATAATACCCAAATACATAAAAATTTCCGATTGCAAATCGACAATGTATTCATTGAAGGCGCATGTCGTGCAGTGGTTAGGAAATCCTTCGGATACACGCATGGTCGCCGTCGCTTCGACTCCGGGCCCCACGCTTACCAAGTCCTCCAGGAATGATACCGGGGTCAGCAAATTGGTATGAGCTTATTCAAAAAGATAGTAGCACTCCAAAGGCCGGCAGACCACCGTAAGTCATTTTTTAGATCAAACAGCATACAGTTACTTCTTCGAACGATACCTGATGAAGTCAAATACATACGATTCATCGCTTACGGACCGATAAAAATTGAGAGCTTTGTCCTACGTCGTTGTATTGATTATAACCAGAATCAATATTTAGCCGTAAAAAACAAACCTGATATCGCAGTTGACCTCCATCGACTTCAAAACCACTAGCTAATGTGGATAATTCTTCCGTAAGGATCCGAAGTGATGCAACAAATTTCAAGTGCTGAGCAAGAACATCCGGTGTTTCGCTCATACCCTAACAAAACTTCCATAGAAAACCATTTCACGTTTTGAAGAAAAAAACTTGAAACTAAAACTCGACAAACTTCGGTATGATGGTTCCCGTCCTTAGCTATTTTATTCGGATGTGCTACACCATCGATCTCATTTGATTTCGTGTCGTCTTTAGAGGTTTTCCCTTCCATTTCATCAAATTGATCATCATTATCGTCATCACTCCATTCCAAAGCGAGGTCGTCATTCTGGAAAACAAACCGTAATACACGAATTACTTAGTTAACACCTTGGCTACCACATTAATTTTTCGATGGTCTTGCGGCGCGCTCGACAGGTTGGCAGGACGCCTCATGATCGCGATGTTGTAATTTCCTAATGAAATTTGGAAATTGCTAACAAAATGGCTTTGTGATCACTAAAAGACATAATGTAACTGAATAGACTTTAACAAGGCTATCGGTAGTAAGAACAACGCCGATTTTTCTCAATGAACAATAAAGCAATTGTTTATCAAAAATGATTGATTGTCAAGGATGGAAATCATGATCTAAAATGCAATTTTGCATTGCAAGTTCTTCTTTGCAATTGTTTGCGTATAATTTTGTAAAAAGTTGTTACAAATTTCATGCTGCTGATAAAATATAAATTCTTTGCAGAACTGTAAACTGGCATTCGTAGATATTTTGAAAATGACTAAGTAATTAGTATTAGAATAAAAGCAAAATAAGTATCAGCTCATTATCAGGGGACCGTTAATAAAAATGGTAAGTGCTACAAAAATGGCTCACGTGGTACCACAAGTCTCAAATCTTTCGAAAGGCAGTTCATCGATCGCACGGCGCAAAAAACAAGCGGCACGCAATTTCCATTATTTTGTATTTTTTTCTTCGTTTTGAGAAAAGTTTCAAGCGTTTCGTGTTACTCTGGTGCTCTATGATTTCCCTACGTGATCATGTTTCTTGTCCATCTATCACTCTTATGTACGAAAAAAAAAAAACCACCGCTGCTCTTAAAGCGTTCTATGCAACCTTTTTGAAAGAAAGATTTTAGCCTGATAATCATTTTTTGAGCCGCACATGTCAGTGGTATGTCAAGAAGGGCTGACTTGTAGAGCCCGATACACATGTTTCGATCTTGCGATCTCGTCAGTCGGGTAGTTACCCTTTCTCGTCTTTTGCTAATCTTTGTGGGAGCTCCAGTCCCCACACTAAGAGTTAGCAACGACAAAAAAAAAAAGATTTCAGCGTCAGGACTATCGAAATTCGAGCTACTGAATGACTGCTAAAAGCCCAACGAAAAGCTATCCACAGGTCTACAACCCGGGTAAACATAGCAAGATGCCGGTAAAACATGATATTTTCTTCGCTGCTAAAACGCAACAAATGCTTTCTGTAAACCAAGCACAATTAGAATCGTTGAAATTCAAGCCTTCGGTTAATAATTATTGAAAGCCTAAGAAAAAAGTTCTTTCCAGCAAAAAAGCCCTTCAGAAAAAATCATCTCCTAGGAAAGGTAAGGGTATAGTATGTCATACACTGATAACATTCGTAGGCTTGCTCCAGTCTACATCCATACTATTTTCAACTGGATCAGCGACTGGATTCGTTACGGATACCTGGAATAAACGGCTGTTCATGAAGAATACGGCTAAAGGACAAAAGCTTTGCTATTACCTGTCCCATGAAGAGTGTTCTGAAGGATCCGTCCTTGACCATGCTGATGTTTTTTGGCAGCCGACTTAACACATCCAGTGCAAGCATGGGACATCCGTGAGCCATGTGTTCAGCAGCCGTTCGAAAATATAACCTATAAAGCGGCCAATAAGCAAATGAATGAAATGAGAGGCTCATCAAAACCAAATTAAGATACAATACCGGCGTTCCGATGGTGTTACAAGCGTTTCCAGTTGCTTTGCCACAGCAAGAAATTGTTCAGTTGATCCAACCTAAACCACAGATAATGAAATCTAAGCATAAAATCGCTTGTACAAGATAAATCTCTCAACCTGAGCACCGGCGTCGGCGAGACGTTGCCTTACAACAAGAGGATGTTTTCGTAGAAACGAGTAGAAATTGAATATGTCCGAAAGATTAGTGCGTAACGTGGCACTATGAGCTTCTTGGACAAGCGTATGAGCCGAACGAGAATAGTCTTTCAAACATCCAGTACGCCATTGATCGCACATATGGATCTCTGTAACTAACTGACATGATATACAAAGATTTTGATGGTATACGAAACACTCGGCCCCAGGTGGAAATGAACCAGCATTTCAACCATACCAGAGCGCGCGCTACCATTAACCACCAAGAGCACCGCTTTTTACTACCTTCTTCCTTCTATATGAATGATAGGAGCTGTCAAGAACCAAACTTCGACGGTTTTCCACATAACGTGAACCCAGACATACTAACAGCTGACCAATCAATGCTTACGGCACCGTGGAGCCACGGCCTCTGCATTTCTAACTAGCAACTCTGGACGGTCTGCTCCATCCCCACCTGCCTCTCTAATTTCCAGCGTACCAATGCTACACAGAGCAAGATGGGGGGGGGGGGGGGGGGTAGAGGTGCAAAGGAAGTGGATTAGACTATCCACAGTTGCCAGTTAAGAGACGCGGAGGCCGTGGGTCCACGGTCCTGAAAGGGATAATAGGTATCATCCATCACAATTATTCAAATTTACTACCTTCAAGGAGTGCTGTAATGTTTATTTACAACATCATAACAATGCTAAAAGGTAGTAAAAACAAATGATTGTAATAGGCTGATACGGTAAATATTTCGTCACTTTCATGACAACTGTAGCGATTGCATTAACCTGCTTGCTCCATAGCCCAGAGGGCTATCGTCATCGAGATTTCCGCGCATTTGTTCGAACTCCTCGACAGACTGGGAGAAGACTTCTCTGAAAACATATGACAGTAATCGAATGTCCTTCAAAAATATGAAAAAATTATGACACCACTTACCGACACAGCATATCTTTCAGCATTGACTGCTGCGAGTCGATGTCAGATTCATAAAGCCTCAAAACCACCATTGCCAATTGTAAATCATTGCATTTGTAAAGAATGGTCTAAAACGATTCTTTTCCTTCAATAAAAGGCGTAAAAAACGATACAGCTATCGGCGTTGATTAATCCCCGCCGTGTGCACCACACATTGCTCTTCATACGTGATACCGTTAGAGGTGATTGAATGCATACTTGGCTCTTAGTATAACACGCGGAAGCGTGACAATCTATCAAGTAAGCTCTGCTATCTTCCGATACAAGTCCACTACCGATTCAGAGACCCCGGAGGGATCGAAACCTTGGAGAGCACTGGGCGCAGATCAAACCATCGACCACCGGTTGATCGACCACGTGTGAGTCGCAGAGCACCTCTAACCACTGCGCATACGAGCTCGATAAAAGGAATGCGAGAAAAGGTTTAGAAAAAAATGCACCTGGAGTGCATCCTTAAGACCACCGCTCAACAGGAAAAATGCCGCAGCGTGTTGGAATCGTTGCTTGCTCATCAGGACGAATGCATTTTTGGCAGCAACCTATAGGAGAGTGAGATATGAGAACGATTTCAAAACAACCGTCTTCGTCCGATATTACCTACCACTCACCTTTTTCCAATGATCAGTATTGAAATCTTGCATGAAGAAGTCGGCCATTTGCTGATTGCGGACGGTCTGAGGAATGATGATTGAGTATTAAGCACAGAAGAAAGGACTCCCGGGCAAAGTCTACTTCACTTTTTCTTCAGACTTTTAGATCACTCTGTGGCTCAAATCTCGGTGATTTCAGTGCTGTGCTTGTTACCCAGGAAGACCTTTTGGTTCATTTCCGTTAGACTGCACAGGACGAAGAAACAATCCTTTTCGCTGTACAAGAACTTTTTTGAAAGTGTTAGTAATCATTCGAAAGCCTGAATCTTTGTCTACTGCGCTACGTGACCGTGTTTTAGAAAGATCCTTTTATAACGCTGCAGACTCAGGCTCAGAATTAAATTACTTTTACATCAACCGCGCAATTTTCGATAACTTCGCTGGGACCACGAAAAGCGTATGAACGTGTAGAGGAAATCTCGTAGTATCAGAGTCTACATTTAATCCAGACATCTTTTAGAGCGGAGAAAAAATTCTTAATTGAATGACAAGAATCGCAGTTTACATGTATGATGCATCAGCATCATCGACCGATCACCGTGTTCTAACTCTGAGCAGTCCTCTGAAGCCCCTCCCCCAACCCGTAAATTGGCCAAGACACGCCCGCGTATGTAAATCAATCTTCATTTCATTGCTACACTGCAAAGAAGCGGTCTTTCCAGAAAATAAGCACAACGTTTCATTAGTTGACTCTTAAGGTATCGTATGATTACTAATAGTCTGAAAAAAGAGCTCTTTCATGTGAGATATGCGCGTGTAAAACACACATGTTTTCCTTTTGCCAAAGCGTTATAAAGAGACTTTAAAAACAGCCACGCAGCGCAGCAATAGCCAGAGATTTTAGCTTTCTAATGATTACTAATACTCTTATAAAAAAATTTTTGTGCAGGGAAAAGAATGGCTTCTTCTCCCCGTGCTACCTGGCGTAAAAGCACCTGCCTACGCTGCAGCGTCAAAATAATAATGAGCGTCACACGCGGCACTTGCTATCGCGCGTATCTCCCTTATATTTGAAAGTTTCTCCTCCATTTAGCAGAAATTTCTCGATTTTCCATAATGCGAAGGTAGAGGAAACTTTTTCTATCGTTCTATGGGTCTTTATATTGTCAAACAAACACGTTATTATGTCTAAGCGTAAGAAAGCGGGACACAGTTTTCTTTTCGCTTTCCCAACGCTCCATGAAGACCTTCCTTTTAGCAAACGTATCTTCAGGATTACCTAAATATACGCTATCAAAAATTTCTAAAAGTCTGCTTGAAGACCCTTTACAAACTCAAGCCGCCCCAGTGCCGTCCGCTGCGAAATTTGCGAAATTCCGTCTATATAGCCATTTTACACATCCTACCCAGGGAAAAACTGCGCGCAGACGCAGGAACTCAATTTTATTTTCGCCACAGTAGCGTACTCAGAAGGTATTATCAGAAATCAAGTACAGCTCTAGAATCGCCGAGGTTCAAGCTATCGAATGGCTACTGAAAGTCTAAAAAAAGCGGAAAAAATTTTGTCCTCAAAAGGTTGAAAAATGATTGGAGATAACAGAAGTGTATCAAAAAGTAATCAGTTGATTCATAGGTCGTACCAAACAACAACATATAATCGAAGGAATATATGAGGTATAAATTTGTCAATACATCGTTCGTTACCTTGAATAGATGAGTCAAGACATTCTTCTTCTTAAGAGCGAGATAGAACAAGGACGAATCCATAGGATCTTGATTCTGTTGGAAGGCAGCTTTAGCGATCTAAAGAAAAGGCTACAGGACACTTCGGATTTAGACAGGGACCAAAAATATAGGTAAAGATAGCCGTGCTCATTACTAGGTCGTTCCATAAGTTCTCACACTAGAGCAATAAACATCAAATCTATTAACCAGAAGTGATCAAAACTGCACGATTTTGATATTGTTCAGTTGCCAGTTTTCTTGAGAATATTTTGATATTCAAGTTGCCTATGCTTGCTCTACGATGGAGATTTCGTGAGAACGAATTCGCTTGCTACTCATGCACGAATGGCGCGTAGGGAAAAATGCTATTGAAGCTGCGCGCAAGATTTATATAATAGAGCTTCCTGTGGATAGCCCAATGCGACTGATCCTCCAGACAGTTTTCTCCAACTTGAATTTCACGATCCAGTTCGTAGCCGTCTGTACTGCGACCGTAGCATCGCTCCAAGATCCATTAATCTTGTGCGCTGCTTTGCTTGCATTTTCTCTTACGCGCCGTTTGAGCACTAAGAGCAAGCGAATTTGTTCCCTTGAAAGCTCCGTCACACGTTATGTATAGGCAAGCCATATAGCAGAACGCTCGCAAGAAAATGCGCAATTGAATGGCAATAAAATCATACAAATTTTAATTACTTCTGGTCAACACTTGAGAGCACCTTTTCTATACAGATCTTTAGGCTGGAGGTGTTTTTGAGCCACCATGCAATCCCAAGACTTCTCAATTCTTCCCAAGTTGGATTCGATTTTTGCAAACTCGGAATAGCATTCAACAGCTCAGTCTCCGTCTCTGAGTGTTGTGCCCATATGATATCCGATGAAGCAATTCCATTCTTCTAAAAACATAATTTAAAGTATAGTATTTAACTGCACCATAATTTCTGTGGCATTTCGCCATTTTTGTCGAACGTTATTTATTTGAACAAATAGACTAAACAACAATATAATCACCACCATGATCCACGATATGTAACCATTTCCTGGGTAAAGATTGGATGCGTTCCTCCCAGAAAGAATGAGGCTGGCTGTCAAAGAAGTTGCTGAGATCATTTCTGAGCTGGTTGCAGTCTTGAGATCTCTTATCCCGCAGCTGCTGCTTCATGGCACAGAAAAGGTGATAATCCAGTAGAGTAATATCATGGCTGTACTATGGATCTGCAGCGTGATCCGGCTGTTTTCTTCAAGATGTGGCGAGTCGAGTTTGCAATGAGCGTAGTCGGACATCAACCTAAAGAACGGCGACACTATGTCGTTTTCGAGGCTTCTCTCGCATTGCTGCGGCCAACTTCTTGAGTTTGCTTTGAAGACGTGGACTGATTTTCTGCTGGTTGACGAGCTATTCCTAAAACAGCATGCCATGCCAATCCCAGAAAGCGAGCGAATATTTGTCCGAACACAAAAGTTGGGCTGTGGCTAAGCTGATGGGTCTTCGCCAAGAGGTAGGCAATAAATTGGCAAGCGTTGCTCTCATAGTAGACCCAGAGCACACTTGATGATCAACTTGAGAAACTCCTGCAGAGCGGTTGATGCCGGTTATTGCCTGAGAAGTCCATGGAGACATCCACGAGGTAGCTATTTTTCATTTAGATTTCATTTAGATTTCACTCATTTCATTTAGATGGATGGAAAGCGACGGTGTTACATGTATCCAAGTGTTTGCCCAAGCTAACAGAATATTCTTCAACATACCACAGCGTTTTTGGTAACCCGATTTGGAATGAATATAAAAGTGGATAAAACATTAGTGCAAAAAAATTATAGACAATCAAATACATGATCACTCGAGAGTGAGCTTAGATAGCAAACCTTCAGCTCCATTCTTTGTTTGATTGGAAGACATAGCAGCAGATATTCGTGCTGTTTCATAGCCATTAAATATCGAAGTCCACATTCATCGACAGTCTCAATTCCTGAGGCGGCAGCTGCATAACCGCCAGCCATCGAATCTCCGATAACCGATGGCGGTCACAGGTTGCAGTGCTAAAGCGAAATTTATGCATACATATTATCATGTATTAAACTATCAAACCCTTACAGGACTGTGGACTGACGGACTCCGCATCTCTAACCTTCAACGTGTTGCGTTTAACAATGGTGTCTGAAAGCCAGCGTTCTGCGTCCAACAATAGCAGACGCCAATTAGACGCTATTGCTAAACGCAACACGTTGAAGGTTAGACGTGATTCTTAGACGAAACACGTTGAAAGTGAGTGACGCAGAGGCCATGAGTTCACGGCAGGATAAGGGTTAATTTGCTGAATCATTTTTGCAGGAAAAAGTGAAACAATCTCCAACCAGCGTTAGCTTGGCGTCAGTTTGTCCATAACGTTAGTAGAAAAATGGCTCAAAGTGTCAGCGATGGCCAGCAAATGCATCTGGTCAACACTTGATAAGCCAGGAAGATGCGTGTGAGTGAGAAGTTCGGTGAGAACTCTGCAAAAGATGTGATAGTATTCACGAGCTTAAAAATATAGATAAAATGGATAAAGATCTTGCCGTTGATATCCCCGCGGAATGTGCTAAGCATTTGATTTCATCAAGCATCGTTTGAGACATATGGCGGCCTTTGCATGACTCCCGGTCATCTACCGATGTACCAAAGGCATTTCTTGCTGCATCCCAGACAAATTTGGTACCACTTCGACGACACCGTAGGGATCAAAGACCTGGTGAGCCTCTAGGAGCGGGAATGGACCGTCGACGCGTGTTGTAGCGCACATTTAACCACCGCGTCACAAGTGCCCTTTCCACAAATGTAAAGGACAAAAATGACCTTGTATAGAATGGATTAGGAAGCTCACCTATTATGTTTCGCAGTAAATGACACAGGGAAGGAACCGTCTTTAGGATCCATGCTCGATGTTGACGGACAACGTGGACGGCTGACCGAGTCACTTTCGCGAAGCATTTCGTCCAGATCGTCATCGTCGAGTTTTATCGGATGAAAAGAGTGAATCATAAGAAGGACAGATATTCTGAAAAAAAGGAATAAGATTGAAGGGGCAAAATTAGTGATGTTGCAATTTATACCTACACAGAACAAGCGTCAAGTCTAACGATATTGCTGAATCCTTCAGAAATAGGTCACCCTGCTGTCCTAGATTTTCGAGGCAGAATTTTGTCAGAAAGGTTGGCTCTACGCTTATGACCACATCAACGCCTGTATCAGTTTCATTTCACACCCACAATGTTTCCAAAAAGAATCCCATTTTGCTTGAAATCTCTGCAAGCTTCCTTTTGATTAGGAGGGAACAAATTAAAAACCGATCTCATACGTTGGAGAGAAAATTTTCACAAGAGTGTTAATAACCATTCGAAAGCCGAGACTTGAAGCTACAGGCCCCAGGTTGCCGGTTTTTAGAAGAAGCTTTTCTTGACGTAACTACAGTAGTAGATCTATTTACTTCAGACACGCTTGTTTCTCGCGACAGCATAATCAGATTTAATCCCAACACTGTGGTTATATCCTGAACAGACTGTCTCTCTGAAACGCATCGGATAAAATGAGCCGCAACGCAGCTGGTAATAGGTCGAATTATTAAACGTGGGGAGCAACGGAGTAGTCCTGCGCGATTCACGTGGGAAGCCTTAGTAGCGGCAGAAAGTAAACGGCCGGTTATATGAACGCGTAGAGAAGTACTGCGTCAGCAGTCACGTAGCACCACACTCCACCGCGATGTGAACTAGCTTTAGACCGTCCTTTCTCACACATCAAATTCAACCTATTTTACCTGCTGCGTTGCAGAGAAACGGTCTTTCAGGTTATAAGCACAGCATTGCCATCAGGAATCACTACGCTATCTTACGATTAGTAATAGTCCAAAAAAGGGCTCTGTCCGGTGAGAAATAGGCGCTAGTTTTATGTGGAAATCACAGCGTTATAAAAGTGTTTTGATAAACCATCGACGTGCGACTGTAGCCGAAATTCTTAGCTTTCGAATAGTTACCAACACTCCAATGAAGAGCTGCTCTCCAGGGATGAGGTTGGTTCGTTTGTTCCCCGTCCCTAATCAGAACAATTCTATGCATATGAGTAGCTAGAAAACATCCATCATACTCCGCCAAAAGCATCGGCATTCCTCTCCAAGTTTTGGCATTTGTGTCCATATCAGCAGTGATCAGCGCATACAGAGGAAGTGGAAGCGATACATCAATCTCGGTATAGTCCAGAGATCCATCTTCAAAGTTGATCGAACCGAGGCTGACTAAGTGAAATTCACAAGAGAGAAAGAGATTTAGAACCGATTTTCCTATGAATAGAAGAGGGACTTAATCTTTAACTTTGGAAAACTGTCTTGATACGAAGGAAACTAGTAAGGGAAACGGCAAACCTGGCCACCTTCACGACGGATTGGCGTCATCAACATCAACTGTAGACAACACGTCTCATAGAAGCAGCACGAGAAGGTGGGTTATGGAGGTGATCGCTTGTCGTTGCTGGAAACTTGTCGCATACCATCAGCACATGGGGATGATTATGTCTACATTCTTCACTTTAAATGCTATAAGTACGTTGAGTAGAATCGCTTTCACGCGTCGAGTTTTACGGCATTGAGTAGAACAATCAGCTGTTTTTGGAGGTACTAGGTGTTAAAATTGGCGATGCTAGTCGTGCAGTCTCAAAGAGACCCTCCCAGATAGCAGCTTCTAAGATTGACGCATTCGCATCTTTATTTGGTGACGTTCTATAACAGCACAGAAAGTCAAAAGGATTCAAGAGCCTCTGGAGTGGAAGTTGACTAGAAGAAACTAACTTATTCATGATATCCATTAGAAGGCGTCCCTTATTAACAGGCATATCCTTTTTCCGTTGCAGTTGATCGAGCATCAAGTCGGACTGAGAAAGAGCAGAGTGAGCATCTTGGAGCTCTTTGTGCGGGAGCTAGAAATAAAGAACAGTGGTACTCTCCTGTAAAATATATTATTTAAGCGATTTTTTAAAAACAGTCGATACAGAGGTAAGACACTCTCCGTTAACCGCATCAAGTTCTAGCCTTCGAATGAAGCGCTTTTTCGGTCGTTTTCCAAGCTTGAGTAAATCATTGAATAGCTTAGAATTCGAAAATATGAAAATGTACTTTAACTCTACATGGCATCTTGGTGCGTTGTGATAGCAAAAAAAAAATTATGTTCCTCATTCAAACATTTCTCGCTGAACAAAGATTTTCCATCAGACTTTTAGTAACCATTCGATAACTTGAGGCTCAACAATTCCCCACGCTGTATATGGTTTTCGTGAGGGAAACAAACTCATGAGTGCGCTAGTAACCACTGAAAGACAACCGGTGTTCAATTCTTTTTGCAATTTCAATGCTAACTCTGACAATCGGCATAAGCGCGGTTGTCTGATGCCAATGGTG